>MU204205.1:1749372-1761872 GCA_017309775.1 Paedocypris sp. Pulau Singkep
TCTCTCTCTCTCTCTCTCTCTCTCTCTCTCTCTCTCTCTCTCTCTCTCTCTCTCTCTCTCTCTCTCTCTCTCTCTCTCTCTCTCTCTCTCTCTCTCTCTCTCTCTCTCTCTCTCTCTCTCTCTCTCTCTCTCTCTCTCTCTCTCTCTCTCTCTCTCTCTCTCTCTCTCTCTCTCTCTCTCTCTCTCTCTCTCTCACCCCCCCTCTCTCTCTCTCTCTCTCTCTCTCTCTCTCTCTCTCTCTCCGTGGCACTGGTGAAGCTGTGCTGCATTCCTTCAGGGTGAAGGGAGGCGTGCTGCTCTTCACTCTCGGTCGGTAGAGCCGTGGACTCTGCGTCAGCGTGACGACTTCGCGGGGAAAGTTGTGTGTTGTGATGTGCTGTTGCTAGGAGACGCTGACAGGGGAATATTTTGGAGCGGGTACATGAGAACGTTGTGGATGTGTCTCTGAGGGAAGCTGGGCGTCTCTGCTTGGGCGGTGGTACGTGCTGAGCGTGATGCTTTCCTGTCCTGCTTGAGTGTCTGATGATGATGATGATGATGAAGCTGAAGCTTTAAGCCCCAAAACCAAGACAAAGCTTTTCTTTCCCACACTGGTCTAGATCTCTCCTTCACACACACTTTCTCTCTCACTCTCTGTCTCTGTGTCTCTCTCATTCGCTCTCTCTCCCTATTTCTCTCTCTCTCTCTCATTCGCTCTCTCTCCTCTCTTTCTCATTCGCTCACTCTGTCTCTCTCTCTCTCTCTTTCTCTTTGTCCTCTCATTCGCTAAATTTCTCTCTCTCTCCTCTGTCTCTCTATCCATCACTCTCCTCTCTCTATCTCTCTCCCTATCTCTCCACTGTTTCACACTCTGTCTCTGTTTCTCTCTCTCTCTTTTTCTTATACTTTCTCACTCACATGCTCTAAAATTCTCCTGCTCTCTCTCTCTCTCTCTCTCTCTCTCTCTCTTTCTCTCTCTCTCTTTCTCTGTGTCTATCTCTGTTTCTTTGTCTGTTTGTCTTCATGGTTTCTTCTTCTCATCTGTTTCTTTCTTTCTCCTTGTTCTTCTGTCTGCTGGTGGAGTCACAAGGGAACAGAATTAACCGAAACCTTGCAATGTGTCTGTCGCATGTCCCACTTCTTTGACTGCTTTTCTATCTATCCATCCATCCATCTTCTTTGGTTTATCCGGAGACGGGGAGGCTGAGCTCCTCGGGGTTGACGTCAGGCAGGAGACACGGTATCTCCAGCTCAGACAGGGAACGGATCTGGAACATTTTTCTTCCTTTCCTGCTTTTTTCTTTCCTATCTCCGTCTGCTACGTTATTTCTCTGCACCGTGATGGAGCGAGTGTCTCAAACGGGTCCTGTGATGAGACGCTTTCCGCTTGGTGGTAGCATCTGCTTTAGCTTTAAGCCCAAGACGTAAAGATCACACACACACACACACACACACACACACACACACACTCACACTGTTGTGTAAGAGGATTTCACACTCCTCATGACTGAACAAGTCAATCATCTGCACATCTCGACACCAGAATGTGTGTTTGTGGAACGTTTCCCTGGTTTATCATGAACTTATCATGAAGCAGTCATACTTTGAGTAATAATATACAATAATAGCATAATATACTTAAATATAATAAGATGCTATACTCTTAAATATATTGTTTGTCTGTCTGTCTGTCTCTATCTAACTCTCTCTGTCTCTATAACAATCTACCTATCTCTCTACGTATATATTTTAGCAATCCACACAGTGTTGTGAATTTCTTCTATCTTTTTCAAATTTAATTTCTTAAATTTTGAGCTTTTCAATTTCTTATTATCTTTTTATTATTTACGTACTATATTTATGTGTTTTTTGTGTTCCTAATTATAAGAACGATAAGAACAAACCATTTGCAGAACGATCTGTGCGTCAAGTAGAAAAGAACGTTCCTCAGATCGAAACAAACTGATCTGTCTATCTCTCTTTCTCTCTCTCAGACAGACACATCTGCACACGTCTGTACACATTTACAGATAACATTTTATTACATTTGATTATTCAGTTTTGTCTAATGGTTCCTGTGTTCCCTTCCGTGTGAGGTTGAGACGTTCCACGGCTGATTTGTGTGTGTGTGTGTGTGTGTGTGTGTGTGTGTTCATCCGGAGGAATGTCACGCTCTTCACCTCCACGTCTCGTTTTCACACACACTCGTACCCAAAATTAACCCTTGGTAAAAGCAGGCGAGGCCCGGCCTGCTCGAGATTTATGTGCGTGTCAGAGGTTACGTGTTCCGCTGGGCTCTGGTGAAGATGTGTGACTTTGATGTGGAGATGTCGGTGTGTCTGAGCGTTTCTTCTTTTGTTCAGGCCGTAAAAGCAGCTCGTGTAAGAAGAAGCGGCTCCTGCTTGTTTGTGCTGGTGGTCTGTGCTGGTCCCAGTGACATTTACTGTATATACTGTAGTTCTCTCACACACACACACACACACACACACGGTTCACAATCAGATCTACATATAGAACATCATCAGCACTTATCAAAGTGATTAATTGTGTCACCGGTATTTTCTAGGAAACAGCAGTGGTTTCCTCTTTCTCTCTCTCTCTCTCTCTCTCTCTGTTTCTCTCTCTTTCACTCTCCTCTCTCTCTTTCTCGCTCTCTCCTCTCCCAATGTCTCTCTTTCTTAATTTCTGTCTCTCGCTCTCTCTTTCTCTCTATCTGTTTCTCTCTCTTTCGCTCTCCTCTCTCAATGTCTCTCTTTATTTCTGTCTCTTTCTCTTCTCTCTTTCTGTCTCTCTCTCTCTCCACTCTCCTTCTGTCTCTCTCATTCACTCTTTCTCATCTCTCGCTGTCTCTTTCTGTCTCTCTTTCTCTCATTTGCTCTCGTTCTCCCTCTCTCTCTCACTCTATAATTGTGTGTCTCTCTCATTGACTCTCTCTGTCTCTCTCCTATCTCTCTCTCTCTCTCTCGTTCTTTCTCTTTCTCTTTTAATTGACTGTGATCGATTGTATGATATTAGACAACGGTTTTATTCAGAAAATGTTTTAACAGATGTTTATAAGAATTTTTTACCACAAAAGATTTTACAATTTTTAACAGAAATCAACATGAAAGAGTGTATCTAATTTGTCAAAGACATTTTGAAAAGTTGTGTATTTATTGCTATTTTATCAGCTGTGAGAGAGATGTTTTGCTTTCTGAAGTGTAAAGTTGTCAAAGCCCATGTTGCCATTGAAGCTAAGATAGCGTAAAAAAAAAAATCAAACCAATAAAAAAAAATCTCTCTCTCTCTCTAATTGTGTCTCTCTCTCTCTCACACTCAATCTCTCACTCACTCTCTCTCTCTCTCACTGTCTCCCATCAGCACTTAAAGTTACTAATTGTGTCACCGGTATTTTCTAGGAAACAGCAGCGGGTTCCTGGAGGGGGCGGAGCCGCAGGGCATCATGGGAAATCCCACAATCCCCAGCAGCAGCCTCAAGGACCTCAACAGCAGCCGCAGCAGCCACATCCAGCCAATCAGACGCCGGAGCCGCAGTCCGGAGGCGGGACCAGGCACAGTGGGCGGGCTCACCAGGGTGGGCGGCATCACGGCAACAATTCGAACCGGCGCTGGCATCAGCCTCCGAAGCAACAGACCAGCAGCTCCAAAGAGACGGAGAGCGTGAAGCCGGAGGAGGAGGAGGAAGAGAGGAAGAAGTGTGATGGGGAGGAGAAGAAGGTTTGCTTGCTTCAGTCGTCTAAAGAGAGACTGCGCAGGAGATTGAAAGAAAAGGTGCGGCCGCCCCAGATGTTTCTATCTATCTATTTCATCTGTGGTGAAAATATTTGTCATCAAAAAATCGTTTCAAGTTCACTGTTAAGTCTAAAACACGTTTTGCAGTCATTCCCAAACAGCTGTATTAAATCACAAAAAACGGTGGTTTTATTCTTATATTACATTTTTTCATATTTAATGCTTAATAGTACCTTTTACAAAAGCATATTATTAGTAGTAGTAGTAGTTTTATTTATTTTTTTTAATCTATTGAATGGGCCATTTTGCTTTTTGTGCTTTTATATTATTAACTTTTTATATTGTATTAACTTTTATATTGTCATTAACTTTTATATTGTCATTATAATGTTTTATTATAATAGGTATAAACACATACAGTAGTGTTATTATTAAAATTATTAGTTTTATAAATACAATTCTATTTTGAATGGGCGTTTTTGCTTTTTGTGTTATTAAATTATATATATTTTGTTTTGTATTTATAGTATATTATACTATTAACTTTTTATATTCTAATTTAGATCATGAATTTAGACAGCCTTCAACTGTTCATATATTATTTATTATTCTAAAAATGTTGTTATATATATATATATATATATATATATATATATATATATATATTAATTATTAAATAATTATTAATTTTTTTTGACCGATTCTGAACAACTGACCTCACCAACATCAATACGCCAGATTTCAAACGTCCAGAAAGTCTGTCTCCTCGTGTCATCAGCAGGTCACGTGACCTCTCTCCCTCTGCTCTGATTGGCAGGAGGAGGCTCCGGTGGTGAGGTCCGGCCTCCAGTGTAACCGCATGGACCGGCTGCTGGAGATCCTGAGCAGCATGAGGAGCAACAGCAGCGGCGTGGAGGCTCAGCTCACCAGCTTCATGGAGGAGGCGCAGAGCTCGGCCGAGAGCGAGGAGACGCTGAGTCAGATCGTCCACACCATCTACCACAAGGCCGTCACTGACCGCAGCTTCGCACCCACCGCGGCCAAACTCTGCGACAAGATGGCGCTGTTCATGGTGGAGGGCACCAAGTTCCGCTCGCTGCTGCTCAACATGTTACAGGTGTGTGTGTGTGTGTGTGTGTGTGTGTGTGTGTGTGTGTGTGTGTGAAGCACTTCTCCCAGCAGAAACCCCGATGCTCTTCATAGTGATGAATCATTCACGTGATTGCTGAAAGTCACATTAAACCACAACTTCAGCAGTAGATGATCACACACACACACACACCAGCCAAATAAACGTGTGTGTGTGTGTGTGTAGTTATTGTCCTTCCTCCTGTCTTTTCTCCACTTTTCTGCTCTGTCTATATATTCTCTTTCTTTTTCTTTTGTCTTCCCGTCACACTTATTCCATGTTGGTTTCTCTCTCTCTCTCTCTCTCTTTCTTTCTATCACTCTCTCTCTCACACACACACTTACATTCTCACTCTCCTCCTCACTGTCTCACTCTCTATGACTCTCTCGTTCTATATATCACTCTAACTCTTTCACATTCTTTCTCACTGTCTCCCTCTCACTGTTTATCTCTCTCATTCTGTCTATCTGTCTTGTCTCTCTCTATCTCTTTCTCTCACTCCCTTTCTCACAGTCTCTCCCTGTCACTGTTTATTTCTCAATTCTCTCTTTCTATATCTCTCTCCTTTCTGTCTCTCAATCACTCTCTCACTTTCTTTCACACTCCTTCTCTCTTTTTATTTGTCTCTACTTTCTATCTCTCTCTCTCTCTCTGTGTGTGTGTCTCTCTCGCTCGCTCTCACTCTCTCTTTCTATCTCTTACTTTCTGTTTGTCTATCTCTCTCTCTCTCCCTCGTTCTCTCTATTTGTCTCTTTTTCTCTCACTCTTTCTTTCTCTCTCACCCTCTCTCTCTCTCGCTCTGGTTTTGATGTTGAAGCTCTAAATGTCTTGTGTGTGTGTGTGAGTGTGTGTGAGGGGTAACGGCCTGTAAGATGTGTTTCTCACTGAGACGAGACACCAGAACCTCTGACCTGCCACTGAAGCAGCCAGAACACACTTCCTGTCTGACACGCAGCAGACGTCCCGCCGTGACTTCGCAACGCTGCTTTCTGATGCGCGTGACCTCCGGTGACCCCGTGTTGTTGCGTGTGAGAGTAGAGGAAACGTTCCGGTTGTTTCTGTCCAGCAGCGTTACGTAACACAAAAAGTCTGAGGAAAATTCCAACTTATTCTGTGTGTGTTAAGATATTTTAGCAGTTGGTCTTATTTAATCTAGTTACGTTTTTTTGTCTTGGTTCAGAATCACAATCGACTTTAATGGCCCACGACAACCAGGAGTCATGTGGTCTGACTCTTGTCTTTTGTTCCCTCTGAAAACAATATAAAAATGAAAAATAGAATACAAAATACACAGAATATTAACATACGCATTTAAATAATAAATAACATTGACTTGATTTGTAACATAAATAACATAATTGCACATATAATGTAGATTCTCGCAACAGTTGTTATTGCACATGTATTAAATTGAGGTTAAATTGAGTTCATGTGACACTCGCAGACAGACAGATTAACTGATAGATATACTGTACAAAAAGAGATGGAAAAGAGAGACAGAAAGAGAGAACGTAAGACGAAGAGACAAAGTTACAGAGAGATGGGGGGGGAGACAGAAAGTATAAAAAGATATTAAAAGAATTCAATAAAAAGCAAGACAGACAGACAGAGCGGGGGGGGGGGGGAACAGTGACAGTGAGCAAGACAGAAAAAAGAGAGAGGTAGAGAGAGAGAGAGAGAGGTAGACAATTAATTTGTAGATACGCTGTACAAGAGAAAGATGGGAAGATCTAGACATGCAGATGAATGATTGATGGACAGATTTCAGTACATTTCATTAATTTACTGATGTAATGAGAGATGGAGAGATGAGGGTTAGACAGACAAACGGATGAACTGATGGAGCGATAGACAGCGGATATAGATGTAAAGGTAGAAACACGGGCGGAGAGAAGAATGATGAATGTCAGACACAGGTGGAGACCAGTGGTTTATAGAGATAGACAGACAGACAGGTGGAGATGGATATAATGGAGAGATGGACAGACGGATGTTGAGAGTGAGACGGGTGTGATGTGTGTGTGTGTGTGTCTGCAGGGCGACTTCAGCCGGCGTGAGCAGCTGCGGCAGACAGATGTGGAGAGATGGTTGGGCTTCATCACCTTCCTGTGTGAAGTGTTCGGCACCATGACCAGCAGCTCTGGAGAACCTTTCCGAGTGCTGGTGTGTCCCATCTACTCCTGCCTGAGAGAGGTACACACACACACACACACACACACACACACACACACACACAAAGTCGAGTGAGTTTGGCAATATATCTCTCATCTTAACCCTCAAACGAGCCTTCAACATTCTGAATGGTCCCCACAAGTGACCTCTTTAAGTGGTGACCCCACAAGTGACCTCTTTAACCTTTAGAGACCCCAGCTATCAAATTATACCGTGTTTACACCCCTAATGTGGGAGGTGAGATTTTAAATATGCGTCATCGCAGAAAGAGTCACAAAAATGAAGAACACGAGCAAGTAGTAAAAAAAATCCAAGAAACGGACACAATCAAAACTGTCGGTTGCTGTACAGAGGATAATAATCTTTCACTATGACGTCGGATAAACAGAGAGTTTGAAACAATTGCTCTGCGCATGTGCAGACTGACTGGAGAGCAAGGGATCTTGGGTAATGAAGTCCTGACCACTAGAATCGACGTTTTGTTACCTATTATTCAAGTAAAACAATAAAAAAAATGATACGACTCACATGGTAGGTTTGTAAAATAAAGAGAAAGTTGTATTTTAAGAGAATATTAACGTAATGGAACCAGAAACGTTAACAATTTTTTTTTTTTTTTTTTTTTTTTGGAATTCTTATTTTGTGCCTGAAAAATCATGGGGGTGCTTATATTCGCGTAAATACGGTACCTTCTTTGCCACACACACACATACTCGTATATCAAATACTATTTTGTGTGGAGACGGATGGAGTACTAGGGAGAAGTGTGTAGCTGGAGATGGTGTGACAGGAAGTTCAGGGTGGTTTGTGAAACATGAGCTCCGGCTCTCCGGGGACGTCATTATGGGATGTATAGCTCCAGACTTAAAGCAGACGTCACCCGGGAGACGGGCAGGAGCAGGAGCAGACCCCTCAGACCACCACCACCTCCTTCCACTCCCCATAGAAAAAATGAAACCTGCAGGAATTGGATGTAAAATATCGTCAAGCGAGCGAGTGACTATTGTTTGTTATCTCTACATTTGGTAGTGATTTGTCATGTCGTGTACATGCGTGTGTGTGTGTGATGTATATTTTAAGAGCGGCTGGGGTTGGTGCGGGGGGCTGTCAGCTGTTTTCCCAGACAGTGTCCAGAGCCGCTCGCGTCAGCTTTGATCATTGCGGCCCCCGCGGGCCCCTGCCTCACAAAGACCCGTCTGTGTCACTGCCCGGGCACTTTTCCCGCCCTGCGCGCACACACACACACACACACGCACCGCCCTCTGAAAGCACAGCGCACGTCTGTAGTGTCGTAGTAAATGGTCCACCGGACGGAACAATAATTCTGATTTTTGTATCGTGGGCTCCAAAATTCGAAAAGAGTTTTGAGAATTGAGGACTACCGTATTTATGCCAGTATAAGCACCGTGTTTTCCCCTCGATTTTAGCAGCTCAGAAACATGCGGAGTGCTTATAATTGCAGGTTTGAAATATTCACGTATATATAAGCGCTCATTTCTTTAAATGATGGTTCTGGATGCAGACGTGCGTTTGAGTTTCTATTAGCTCATTAACAGAAATAAAGAAGCATTAGAAATGTTGCAACACTTAAAGTAACAGGGGGAAAATAACAGTGGAAGAAGTAAAATTAAACTAAATACAATCGCTAATATTTGAACAGACAGGCCATATTGTATCCGGTAGATCGCCGTGCTAAAGGCTAACAGGCTAGCGCTTGAAAACGAGACCAGCAGCTGCAAAAGCGTCTGAGCAAACAGAAAACGGTTCTAAACTACTAAACACCAGAGTCAAACACAATCAAAACGCTCTGTCTGCTGCACAGAGGAAAAACACGACTGTTCTAATATTTACGTCTAACATAAACCAGCTCAGTCCGCTTTACGCTTTGCTCTTTCAGGGCAAAGGCTCATGGGAACCAGTGAGCAGCAAAGCATGATGGGAGGTGTAGTTTCGACTACTAGAATAGATTATTGTTTCATTGTTTTTAAGTAAAACAACATTGAAGTGATACAAGTCACAAGTTAGGTTTGATAAATACATAAAAAATAGTACATTAAAGAGAAAATTAACCATTTAGCCTGATTTTGCGTCTGAAATTTAGCCAGATTTTGCGCCTGAAAAATCAGGTGGGTGCTTATATTCGCGTGGTGCTTATATTCGTGTAAATTCGGTATTCGGTCAGGTAGTGGGCTGAAATCGCTTCGAAATCACACCGACTGTCCAGAAAGAGAATTTTGTTTGCAGATGTAAACACGAATTCCAGCGCAAAAGTTTTACATCCACGGGACCATTCAATCAGCACCAGGGGGAGGGGCTACACACGATGGGCGGTTCCAGAGTAGCCAATGACGTGTAAATATTTCAGGAGCTTTGCACAATAGCGCCGACAATTTTCACCAAGTAACAAATGAGTAGTGGCGGTGAAACCTGTTCGTCCAACAGAAATTTTGAAAGGCCCCTCCCCCTGGCTCTGATTGGCCGTATCTGCGAGCCTGCAAGTTGTGTGTGATTCCGCATGAACACAAGCTCAGAGTTTCGTGTTGACGCTTGATTACGGTTCCGCGGAGGAACTGCATCAGACGGAGACAATGGCCGAGAGAAGATTCTTACGTAACCTCAAGTGACATAACGCCGTCTATTATGGGAAAAGCCCGTTGAACAATCGAGAAGTGGCCTGCGGAATCAGACCAGAGTTCAGCCAGAGAAGCACTGGTGCATTGTGGGAAGTGTGTGTCTGGCTCTGAGAGGAAGTGAAGGATGCTGTGGTTTCACCTGAGGAACATTCGTGTTCTATACAACGATTCCACTTTTCAAATCAAATCTAATCAAATTTTCCGAGTGTATGTGTTCTGTTAATGTTTTATTTTATTTAATTTTTTGCACGCAACTTATAATCTGTGTGTGTGTGTGTGTGTGTGTGTGTGTGTGTGTGTGTGTGTGTGTTTAGCTCCTGGAGTCGTCTGCGGTGAAGGAAGACGCTGTTCTCTGCTGTTCTATGGAGGTCAGTTCGTCTACAAAACAAAATGAAATAAACTTTATATCATTGTAATGGGATTGTTCCTTTGAAGGAAATAAAAAAAAAATTTTGTGATCAAAAATCACAATTCAGTGCGATAGGAATCATCATGAGCCACTTCCTGTGTCTGTGTCTCTTGCTCGTCCACTGTGTGTGTCTCTCTCTCTCTCTCTCTCTCTCTCTCTCGTTCTGTCTTTTCTCTCTCTCTGTCTTTCCCTTTGTTTTTTGTTTCTGCATTACTATTTCTGTATTTCTCTCTCTTTGTCTTTATTTCTGTCTTGTTCTGTGTTTCTCTCTGTCTTTCACTCTCTCTTGCTCTGTCACTAGCTCTCTATTTTTATTATTTATTTGTCTTGCTCACAGTCACTGTTTTTTTCTTCTGCTCTTTGTCTCTTTTTCTCTATATTTTCTCTGCCTATCTGTCTTGCTTTTTTTCTCTCTTTTTACATTTCTCTGTGATTCTGTCTCTATTTCTCTGTCTTACCTTCTCTCTTTCTGTCTGTCTCCGTCTCTCGTTGTCTCTTTCTCTCTCTGTCCGTGTGTGTGTGTGTGTGTGTGTCTTTGTCATTCAGAGAGGCATCTGGCTCTCCTACACCCCTCACCCTCTCCCGCACTGACCTCTGACCTTTCTTTTAGCCCGAGTGTATCCGTCTCCCCTCCAACATCTTATTTCCTCCCTCTTTGTGTCTCTCTCCATTCCTGCTGTAATGATTCCGGGATCTTTACAGTGTCTGGGGAAGTGACACGTAAGGGTAACACTCACGTTCAGATCAGGAGAAGATCATCCAGCACGTAGTTTAAAGCAGCGCAGGCCATTTATTGTGATTTAACGCATAGTTGTGCGTGCGTGTGTGTTTCAAAATAAGACGTTAAAACTCCATGAATCCCTATATTTGGTGAAAATCCGCAAAGTAGGGACACAATATTTACATATTATGTATGTATATTATTATATTGTAATATATATATGCGTAATGAAAAAGTCAGGTATTAGCAATAGTCAAACCGTGAAGTAGCGAGGCTTCACTCTACTCCGTTACAGGCTAATTTGTTTGAGAAAGTTTGGAACCCTTTATTGACATTTTAAGTCTGTACCTTTTTGTGATGATTGATGGATCTTTTATACCTGCTGATTGTGCATTTTACTTGCTTATTACTACCAGTTAATTAAAAACAATATTATTCTTATTATTAACATTATTGTTATTTATTCACTTCTTTATTTTTTATATATTTTTTATTTATTTATTTTTATTTTTTGTTGTTGTTGTTTTTATGATTTTATTGTTTATAAAATGTTTTCATTTTATTTTATTAAAAAATAATAAAATATGTTTTTATTATTTTCTTTATAATATTATTTTATTATTTGTGTCATTTTAAAATAAAATTATTTTATTTATCTTCTTTTTGGTTTTACTCTTGATCATGTATGAACCTGTTCTTATTGGGGGCAAATGAGTAGTTATTATGAATTAGTATGAATTTATTAATAATTATATCTGTATTCACTTGTTTTTTGTGGGGCTATTTGAAGAAACAACACAGGCCTGTCATGTTTCTTCTACACGTGCAAACCTGCCCTATCGCCCACTAAAAACTGTGAATTTGTGAAAATTGTGAAACAAAAAAAATCAAATGACCTGTGTGTTCTCCTCAGCTCCAGAGCACCGGGCGCTTACTGCAGGAGCAGCTTCCCGAGATGATGACGGAGCTTCTGGCGTCCGTGCGGGACAAGATGCTGTGTCCGGCGGAGTCTCAGCTGACCCGCTCCCTGCTGATGGAGGTCATCGAGCTGCACGCACACCGCTGGAGTCCACTGGAGGCGCTCACCGTCGCCTACTACAACAGAACCATCCAGAAACTCACCGCCTGACACACACACACACACACACAACGCCATTGTCTTCCTCAAGCGGCGGAAGTGCGTGAATTAGACGCGGATGGACAAGTGGACGGATGGATGGGTGGATGGGTTCAGGGGTGAAAGGGTAAAATATGCAGATTGAAATGAATATTTATATATTCACGCTTCACACCTGCATATTCATGAGTCGCGCCAGACGCACACACGGAAAGCCAGACGTGTGTGATGTACGTGCAGACGCCCTTAGACAAAGAGGACGAGTCAGGCCAGACGTGCAATCCTCTTAAATATTCCCCTCGGAATTCCAAATTAGTCGGAATTGTAATGGGAAAAGTTCTACTGGCATTTTAGGATCTAGACTTCTTTTAGGAAAATGTCACATTTTGGCCACTGAAGTCGACGCAATGGCCGTGTTTTAAATGCCAGCAGTTTGTTCTGTGAAAACAACGCATCAAAAAATGCGTTATTAAAATAGAACGTCTAGTGCTTTAAAGTCTCCGTTTTATTGTTTTCATTTGCCGCCATTAGGCAACAGTGACGAATAATTTGAAAACTTAACTCGAGTTTTGTGTTTTAACTCAGTGAGACGAGACAATGATGGTTTT
>MU204205.1:1802122-1817001 GCA_017309775.1 Paedocypris sp. Pulau Singkep
TGTCTGTCTGTCTGTCTGTCTGTCTGTCTGCTCCTGCTGGGCTGTGTCTGTCTGTCTGTCTGTCTGCTCCTGCTGGGCTGTGTCTGTCTGTCTGTCTGTCTGCTCCTGCTGGGCCGTGTGTGTCTGTCTGTCTGTCTGTCTGCTCCTGCTGGGCCGTGTGTGTCTGTCTGTCTGTCTGTGCAGACGCTGACTCACAGCGGTGAACACTCTCTCTCTCTCGGTGTCAGCCGCTGACTCACCAATACAGATAATCTCCTCCAGACGAGGTCACACACACACACACACACACACACACACACACACACACACACACACACACACCGCTCAGTCATGACTTGACTCAGGAAAAAAAGAGAAAAATGAGGACACACAACAACTTACTCAGACATACTCACACCTACAGGGACAACACATCAGTATATGTATGTATGTGTATTAGAGATGACTCGCTTTTGGGAATCGGGACGGATGGATGGATGGATGGATGGATAGACCAACACAATCTCAGCTCTGATTTTCCAATCAGGACGTTACAAAACATCAGACGTCTCAAAGTGCATCTAAACGGTCTGCAGCGTAGAAGTAATGCCTTTAAAAGTGCGTAATATATGTAAACACAAACGCTGAGAGAGTGTATTGAGTGTGTGTGCGCGATTGAGTGTGTGCCACTGAATAAATATGTCACTTTCACGCGACTGCTGTGGGATTTTCAGCAGCTTTGAATAAAAAGCATAAATCGCCTTTGATCAAGTGTATTGCATTTACAATTAAAATGTGTTATGTAAATACAACTAAACCGTTTGCTTTTAAATTATGGGAAAGAAATAAAGAGACAGAAAAGTACAGAGAGAGTAAGAAAACAAAGAGAGGAGAGATGAAAAAAAAAAACGAGAAAGAGAGAAAAAGAAAAAGGGAAAGAGAGTGAGGAACATAGAACGTGAGATGAGACAATGAGAAAAGAAAAAGAGAAAGAAAAAAAGAGTGAAATTGAGACGTTGAGAAAAAAAGAGAAAAGGAAAGATGGAAATTGAGATGAGAAAGTGAGGAAAAAGCGAAATAAAAACAGAGAGAGAGAGAGAGAGAGAGAGAGAAAGTGAGGAAAAAAAGAGAAAGAGAGTGAGAAAGAGAATGTGATGAGACAGAGAGAAAAAAATAGAGTAAGAAAGTGAGATGGGGACAGTGAGAAAAAAAGAGAAAGAAAAATGAAAAAGTGAGATGGAGACATTGAGTGTTAAGAGAAAGAAATAGAGAGAAAAAGAAAACAAGAAAAGAAATGAGACAGTGAGGAAACAATTAGAAAGAAAGAAAGAAAGAAAGAAGGAGAAAGAGAGAAAGTGAATTAAAAAAGAGAAAGATGGAAAAAAAGACAGTGAGGAAAAAAAGGAGCAAAAAAGAGAAGGAAAGTGAAAGAGGGGAAAAAAGAGTGAGAAAGTGAGATGGAGACAGTGAGCAGGAAAAGAGAAAGAAAGAGGAGAGACAGTGAAAAAATATAAAAGGACAGAAGGGAGATGAAGATGGTGAGAAAAAAGAGAGAGACAGAAAAAAAGAGGCAAAGAGAGGAGAAGAGAAAGTGAGATAAAGACAGTGAGAAAAAAGAGAGAAAGTGAAAAAGACAGAAAAGGAAAGAGGGAAAGAGAGTGAAAAAGGGAGATGAGACAGTAAGAAAAAAACTGAAAGAGGAAATGAGGGGAAAAAGAGAAGACAAAAGAGAGAGAGAGAGAGAGAGAGAGAGAGAGAGAGAGAGAGAGAGTGTGTATGTTAATTGCAAAATAAAAACGCATAATAGAATTTACATTTCCTTCCACCCTGTTCTCATACAATGTGTCAGTTAGAAAAGCGTTTATCTTAAATTAAAAGTCTTTAATTTAAATTAAAAAATAAAAAATTAAATTAAATTAAATTAAAATAAATAAATTAAAAAATTAAATTCAAAATGGGGCGAGATTTTGCGATCTGGATAGGATTCGAGACACCCGAACCATTTAGAACTGTGATCCAATTGGTCTGATGTGAGAATCCAGATGTGATGGTGTGAGGTGTGAGTGCTCACTGGCGACCCCTGTGGCCAGGCCGTACAGAAGCCCCCCGCCCTCCGACTGCAGCACGTGTGACGCCGGTGGACACTTCTCCTGCCTGATGAAGTTATACAGCAGCGTCTTCACCAGCCGACTCGTCAGCGACAAACTGCGGGACACAGAGAAGAAGACAGAGATGCTCAGACTGACCAGGCTGGATTTGACGAGAAAAAAAACAAAAGAGAGACTGGCGTAATGGAGAGACAGATAGATAAGTGATAGTTGGGCCGAGTGAGACTGGAGAAAAAAAAACAAGAGATAAATATTAAAAAAAAAAAAAAACCTCACTGTCCTAAAAGAGAAAAGTACACAGATAAAGACTGAGAATGTTTTATTCATCCGGAATGGACAGATTGTTTTCTATTCATACAGCGAGTCTGATGTGTTCTAAAACTGCTCAATTGTTGGGATACATTCCGATTTTTACCTGTTTATATCAGGGGAGTCAAACATACGGCCCGCGGGGCGGAACCGGCCCCCAAGCTGTTTAATTTGAATAATTTGAAAGTGGAAAAAATTGCATAAAAGCTATGGAACTTATATTTTTAATTAGCTGCAACTCATGGATTATTCGCTGAGGGCATGAGAGTAGAACGCTGTATCACCGAGACAGACTGAAAACAGCAGACGGTATCGTGGTTATATTTTGTGATGTTATATTATTTATAGCAGAGTGTGGTGTAATTGGAATGGTCCGGCCTGCTTGACGTCTCACCAGTGTATGACACGCCTGGTTTATAGGTTAAACATTTCGAATAGAGGGAAAATATCCAATATATTATATTCCAAATAAATTCTAAATAATTATTAAACTTTTTATTTATTATTTTCAAGTTTAATTAAGAATATAAGTAAAAATTTAAAAAAAAAAAAAAATGAAAGTGGTTAACATAATTTTCATTCTTGTTCTTTTTATTAGGTTGGTTAGGTTCGTATTTAGGTTCAGGTATTTATTAATCGTGACGCATCCAACAACACATTTTATTCATCATTTTATTTTTCTGCTTTTCACAATGGCAATGCTTTTCAGAGAAATCGCAATTAGGCTATTTCTCAAAATGATGCAGCCCTACCACACACACACACACACACACACACCTACAAACACATCCAGTTTAATACTGAACAGACGTGTGTGTGACGCTCACCATCGCCCCCTGGTGAGGTGGCTGCAGACGAGGCCGCTGCGCAGGACGTCCTTCTGGAAGAGCTGATAGGACAGCAGCACCAGCAGCGTGGTCACCGCCTCAAACAGGATGCTGTAGGTGATGTCACTGCGGACACACACACACACACACACTCACACATCAGCACGCCGCGCCGTTGTGTCACGCTTCACTTCCACTTCCCCGCGCTGTGATGTCACTTGGCCTGGTTCTCTTTCGCTTTCTCTCTCTCACACACACACACACACACACACACCATCACTTCCTGCAGTATTTGCATGTGAGCCGCGGGGAGGAAGTGAACTTCCCCTCGACCTGAGTCGTGTCGTAACTACATCTGCTTTTAAAAAACCACGTTAAACCAGCCAGTCATCAGAGAAGCGTGGAGAACATCTAAAAGCGCATTCATAAGAGCTGTTTGGCCTTGTGTGTGTGTGTGTGTGCTCACTACAGGAAGTTTTTCAGTATAATGCAGTTTTCACCCTGAGGTTGTTGTTGTTGTTGTTTCGGTCCGGATCCGCGAGGAAACCAGACGCAAAACACACGACTGTGCAAAACATCCAGCATCTCAAACGCTTCTACACCACAACACTAATATTTTCAGGCCGGAGAAAATGTGGAGTGAAGGAGCTGAAACTGTGTGTGTGTGTGTGAGAAAATGACAGGGGGTCAAAAAGAGGTCGTCAACACACCAAGACAAATCGACAATTTATGCAGTATGTTAAATAAAAAGTATACAAGAGAAAATTTAAGAGGAAAAAGTAACAATACAAAGAAATATAGCATAAAATGCTATTTTCCCCTTATTATTACTATTATAATGTAAACATAAAGACAAAAAATATATAACTTGCTTTATACTTAGAGTAAATCTTTATTTTAAATGTTGAGTGCTTTGTTTGCACATGTGTGTGTGTGTGTGTGTGTGTGTGTGTGTGTGTGTGTGTGTGCGTGAAAATGACAGGGGGTCAAAAAGAGGTTGTCAGCACACCCAATGGAGTATGTATAAAGTACACAGAATTAAAAGTATAAAATAGGAAATAAGAGAAAAAATAACAAATTACAAAAAACATTATTTACATAAGTAAACAATGATAAAATGAAAAAAAAAAATATTACTTGTTTTATACAGAGTAAATCTTTAATTTAGATTTTGTATTTTTTGAGTGTATTGAAAAATGGCTTGTGTTTGTGTATGTGTGGATGACCTTCACATGACCCTTTTAGACGCCTCATGCATGATATTGTCCTAAAACACAGACACACCCACACACACACACACACACACAGCACTTTTCCCGCTCTGAAAACACATCTTGTCGTCTTCTCTGTGCCAAACCAACACTTCTACCAACAAAAACTTCTCCGCCATCAACAAAAGTTGTAAAACAAAGAGGTTTGATTGTGAGTCAGTCGACCTTCACACGCCAGACTTCACATATCACGACAATAACACACACACACACACACACACACACACCTCCCTCTGGCGCTGACACACACTGCGTCACGGCGTGAGATACTCACAGGAGCGGCACTTCTACGATCAGTTGGACCAGGTTGGAGACCAGCTCCTCTAGAAGATCCTCGCAGGCTGATTCTGAGACACACACACACACACACGTCCTGTTAGACCAGCGTGTAGAGTCAAAGGTCAAAGGTCAGGCTGTGATGACCTCTGAACCTCGCTACAACACGCCTGGCGCCAACAAACATGAACATCGGTCATTTTAAAGCCGCTGAATGAATGCAACACTTTATTATATAAAGACTACAATGTAAAAGATAAACTGCAATGACCCCGTGACCTCTAGAAAGTTCAAATAAAAACTATATAGTTGCAAGCAGCAACAGGGTTCAGGTCATTTCACTTCTTACATAATTATTGATTATGTATTGGGTTTTTCTCTTGCTCAAGTGGAAACCACTTCTAAAATGCCAGCCACTTGTGCAAATGAATATTATTTGGACAATTGGATGATTATTGATTTATATTTTTAAGCTCAAAAGCTATGAGTGTAATAGCTAATTTCATTCACATTGAAGGTACATTTCACAAACTTACCTTTTTAGAAGAGACATTCAAGTTTATTTTAGCATTTGTAACTCATTAACGATCATATTCATTCACATTAACACCAAAACACATAAAAAAATGTCTGTGCAATAGTTCACGTAAAAACAGCCTCACCTCACCTGCGAATGCGGCAAGTGAGCTCGGGAGGCGGGGCTAGCGGGGAGGCGGGGCTAGCGTCTCACCTGTCCAGAAACCACCACCGCGAGCCCACCAGCGTCCGATTTTTGGGCTTATTACGGCTATAAAACTATTTTTAAAAGCACTGCCACTTCAGTCCATGCATAAAATGACTACTTACGTTTACTTTGTATTTACTCATCAACCTTGAGGCCGGTCTTAACTAACCAACTAACTCCACATACAACGCCCAAGTCTGCTCTAGATAGAGATGGAAAGAAAGAAAAAAAAAAAAAAAAGAAGAAAAGCCGCAGTCACCGTAGGACCCTGGCGCCCTCTCCTGGTAGCTGAACTGTAACTGCAGCTCTTCCTCGCTCATTTCCCTGATGAAGACCTTCAGCAAACAGCGCAGCAGGAACAGAGCATTATGGGCCTGCCAGATAAACAGCTGACTGGAAGGAAGGAAGGAAAGGAAGGAAGAAGACATGACAATCTGTCTGTGATTCCAGCGCGGGGAGTGTTAGATGATCTTTGGACATGGAAACGTCTGTGTTTGAAGAGCATCGGGACGTCTTACTCTTGACACTCGGTGGAGATCTTCAGCTCTTTGGTTCGGCTGAGAAAAACTCTCACCAGCGCCGCAAAGTTCCCAGATCTGTGGTTGTTCTCAACTATACACAGCAGAGAAGAAACACACAGTTTTAGATGACGGCAGAGAAAACACACACACAAACACACAAACACACACATACTCAGAGTCTTAGCCAGCGGAACGACGGCTTCTTCCAAGAGCCTGGCATCAGCACTGTAGAGATAGAAAGAGACGGGGAAGAGAGAGAGCGATAGAGAGAGAGAGAGAGAGAGAGAGAGAGAGAGAGAGAGAGAGAGAGAGAGAGAGACAGAGAAAGAGACAGGGGTGTAGGGGCACAGTCATTACATCATCCAAAAACTATCAACTTAATACTGCTACCACCCGGAAGGAAGGCTTAAAACTTTTGTTCTATTCCACATTATCGTTTTATAAAACACACTAAAAAAACATGTTTTCATTATTGTTTCAAATTTTCCGGTGATACAAAGTGCATTAGAGGTGAGGGTTAAAATTTTAAAATAACCCACACCACAATCGAGCAACCCACCAAACAACCCTTCTCATAGAAAAAGAGAAGAGTAGACATGTATTAAGTTAATAGAGTTAATAGATTTTTGAAATGACCGCCTAGACTTGCAAAGCTATTTTTTTTATGAAAATTTGAAATGTTTGCTTTTTTTTCTTCAAATTTGCAGCAGCTCCCCTAGTGGTCACTTCACTGGAAACAACATGGGGAAATTATTTGCTGCCACCTGGTGATCCAATTATGTAAGTGTCTAATTGTAAATTTACTTCAAGTACCCGTAAAATGTCGATGAATAAGGATAATATCATCAGTGATGCATTAGCACTGGGGCCTGAATTTAGTCTCTGTCGCCCTCTGTTGGCCAAACAGAGCCGTAGATGATTATTTTGTTTGTTGCCTTTCTGCTTCAGAGGACATTTCATGGCGTATACAAAATGTAACATTTCAAAGAGCAACGAAATAACTGTATATTCCAGAACAACACATCACTGATACAATTTTCAATTTTTAAAGCAAACTTTCTACATTTAAATTGTCCACATAAAAAAAATATATATATAAATATTTGCAAATGGTGTTTGCAATTGCATTTATGACAGAAAGCATCTGTAGTCATGGGGTCAGGGGTCTGAATCCGCCTCTGTCGCCCTCTGGTGGTCTAACAGTGATCTGACATGATGCTCTCACCTGCTGGTGGGGCTGGAGAAGGTGAACGAGATCAGCTGGTTCCAGAAGGGCTCGTTCTCTGATATGGCGTCTGGACCAATCAGAGTGCGGATGCTCTGGCTCTCTGCCAGGTCGCTCACCTGACTGGTGTTGGCCCCCATGACCCCTGGGAACCGCAGGTGACGTCCTCAGAGCTTCATCTCCAGCTGTGCATCATGGGAAATAACATGAGAAGGGTTTGTATTAATGCGTGTGTGAGTCTGGGAGCAAAGAAAAGAAAGAGGAGAAAAGACTGATACTACAGCTTCTGCGCAAACACACACACCTTTGTCTCACACACACACCCCTTGGTTACACACACGGACACTCAATTCAACATAAAAAAGAACCTGGACTAAAATAAACAAGTCATAAGTAAAAATAAATAAAATGAAAAAAAAAAATGACGTCTCAACTGAAACTGTAAAGCTCATTTGGACACACACACACACACACACACACACACACACACACACAGACAGGCAGATCAACAGACACACACAACAAATAAACAAACAAGCAAGCACACATGCAGATCCACACAAACAAAAACAGAAGGATACACAGTCTCAATTTTGTTGTAAAATTAAGTTGTATTCACACACACACACACACACACACACACAAATAAACAGACACACACACACACACACACACACACACACACACACGATTCTTTACATGATCAAAACACTATCTGATATAAAACAAACACAATTGAATGAGAATGACATCCCCGCACCACCTAATTTTACAAACAGTTGTCGCGTCTGTCAAACATTTGCCTCACGCGATTAACCGGGAGTTGCAGCCGCGTTGATAGTTAAGAGAGGCAGAACTAGTCCGCAAACTCGCCGAGACGGAAAAACCCGTTCAAAACACGCTAGCCTGAGTGCTAACAGCTAGCAAGATGACAGCGAGCACAACTTACCGCACAAGCGCCGGACGCGATGGCTCCTCCGAACGGCGCGTGGTGTTTCACACACTGGTGAGTGTTTCCCGAACTACCGAAATCACGCAAGTTGTTATCAATTTAGGAAAACGTGAAGCGAATGTTGTGGAAAAGTTTGAGTTGTCTGACTGGCTGGCGCTGCGTTTCCACGTCGCCGCTGATGACTGACGTAAGGTTGCCACGCAGGCGCAATGCAGCGCTCTGCTCCAATCCCGGGCCACGCTCATGAATATTAATAGGATACTAGATTTAGTCAGAATCGAAAGACAAAACTTGGAAATATAATAAAAATGTAAGACAATCAAAATAGAGGAGACAATAATTAAATGTGTACTTTGTGGTGTGGTTTTAAAAATGTAAACTGAAATTTCAAATTAAAAGTATTACCGTACTTGTCACAGACAAAAGCACACGGTATGCAGTTCGAATATAGTCTACCGAATATACATTTATATTGTTGAAAATCATTGAAAAAATATATAGAATTGATCTAGCTATCCCCCTACGCACGTTCTTAATATGCATAAATTTATTTACGTGGAAAAATGCATGTGTTGTAAAATAGTAGAAACTAGAATATAGTTTAAATTTAATTAACAAAATAAAAAATAATATAAGTATAAACAAATATAATCTTTGTAATTTACCTACAGAAAATGTTTTAACATACTGCAATTTGTTACTTTGCTTTTTGTACTTTGTACTACATTTGGATTTACTGTGGAGTATTTTTACCTTTTGTTTTACATTTAAATATATCAAACATTTTCATTTAAATGGTTCATTTCTTTGCAGTACTTATCATAAAAAAAGATTCAAAATAAAACAATCTGAGTTACACTAAACCTTGTATAAAGGTAATTATTTGTAACGAAACAACATGTGACAAAATCCTTTGTTAAGAAGTAAATCTTGGCAATTAGACAATCATACACAACATTCTATGGTATTCTTTAATAATAGATATCTGTGCAAGTATATTACAGTACAATACAGCCCGACAACCCCGAGTGTGTAAGAGCAGGTCTGTCAGAGTCTAAGGCACTAACACGGCTGGAGAAAGACTTCATGCGGTTCCACTGCACACCATACACCACCAGCCCAATAAATACAACAGTGACTTTAGGACACAGTCTGAGATTTGTAAAAAAAAAAAAAAAAAAAAAAAAAGGAAAAAAACAGTCCCTTCCCAAGGCCGGACAGTGTGGACAGGATGGAGATGGCTTGTTAAAATGTGTGTGTAGAACGAGAAGATCCGTCACAGAGTGAGCGACACATGCTCGTGGTGAAGAAAGATGCGGGACCGGTGTAAACCAGAAACTGTGAGGCATTTGGGAAATGGGTAAAAAGTCTTTACCGGGTTCACATTAGAAAATAAACAAAAACCGAACAACAAGACGCACAGACGTTGGGAGAAAAACAAAAACGGCACTTTTCGGTCACGATTGTGTGGGTAAAATAAGAAAAAGAACAAAAAAAAAAAAAAAAAAAAAGTCATAATTTATCAGATTCCTCCAAAAAAACTGATTCGTGATGAAGGTTTTGTATTTTGCCGTTATACATCATGATTAGTTTTCAGCAGTGTGGAAAAAAGGTTAGACTCCAAAAGGACGTTTTTGAAGAGTAACACAGGCGCGCACACACACACACACACACACACACACACACACACAATAACCTGAGATATAAACTCGTCGTACAGCACACAACGGTAAAACCAGCAGTGACGGGTGAAGAAGAAGGTGCAGTTTGGTGTAGGTCTCCATCCATCTGTGATTGGCTCTTTGCTGATGGTCAGAGGTCAGATGTTCTCGGCCTGAGGAACCTCTCGGATGCTGTCTCTGAGCGGAGGGCGAGCACGGGGACGCTGGCGGATGCTGCGTCCGGAGGCGATGAGGTCGGCGTAGCCTCGAGAGTGGGAGAAGGCGTAGGCCGAGCGCCGGGAGCGTCCGCCGCGCTGGAACGACGGCTTCTTCTTCCTCCTCTCCTCCTCCTCGTCCTGGAGCTCGTATTTCCTCCTGTTTCGCTGAACCTGGGGAGGAGGAAGCAATGAAGCGGATTCTCCTTCAAAACACTTATTCTGCTTTTTCCAGAAATTCATTAAGTAAAAAAAAAAAATCAGAAGGGTCAGAAGTAACTTTTCAGAGATAAAACGTAATGGAATTCATATTAAAGCATATCTATAATACACATACATATAATTCTTTTATTTATTAAATATTAATTAAATAATTAATATTACTAAATATTACTATAACATAGTACTTAACTTATACTATATTATAGACAGAATTATAATTTTATATAATTTACAGTGTAATTGTAATTTAGAATCATTAATTGCAATTTAATTACAAAAAAATGTTATTGGTAACGATTATTGGTAACAAATAAAATAGAGATGTATATATTAAAAAAAAATTATATATATATATACACACACACACACACACATACAGTATATATACGATTTCTAATATATATATATATATATATATATATATATATATATATATATATAAATTAATAAATATATAGTTTTAATTGTTTAAAAATGCTTCTGTACTATGCATCACGGCTCACCTTGTCTCCGACCGAAGGCCAGATGGTTTGATACAGGAACTGGATGCAGATGACAGGAAGTAGACAGATTCCCACGGTGAGGATGATGGTGAGCCACAGATACGGCTGTCTGAGAGCATTGGATGCCGCGCCTGAACACAACCACACGTCACATAAACACACTAGCACACACACATTTTACACCAACTCATTTTAATGTCTTGCCTAGGATTAGCAAAACCAGGAAACAAATACACAGATCAAACTTAAAAAAAAAAAAAAAAAAGCCGAAAAAAAAATGTCGGTTCTCACCCGTGAAGGTGAAAGTGGTGGGGAAAATCACATGTATTCCTGCACTGTGGATGTCGAACATGATGCCAAAGTAAATGGCGATGCTGCCCAGCACGGCGAAACAGTTGACGAAGGTCCAGTAGGACGTGTTGAGTGAGATCTGCGATCAGGAACAAACGACGACATGAAACTCTCAACACCTCGACGTGGTGGCAGGAAGAGGAAGAGGAAGAGCGCGAGGAACCTGTAGGTTGACGGTGATGATGAGCGATGACGCCGCCACCACGGCGAAGGACTGGTAATCAGACGGCGCCTCCCCGTCCTGCCCCATGGTCTGCAGGAACGCCCCGTACGGGATGAAGAAGATCATGAGGGAGGTGAAGATGCCGTGGGACAGGCTGATGAAGAAGTTCCTGTAGTTGAAGAGTCGACCCTGCTGACCCGGCAGATACAGCTTCGGAAACTTCAAACTCAGCTTGTCGTTCACGTCCTGCGGCACAAAACAAACAATAGGAAAAAAAGGCTTGCGATAAAGGAAAAGCTAAAACATTTATTTCCTCATGTTGTACTAACAAACATATTTGCATTTACACGTTTATTTTGCACAAATGCATTTCTGTATGTATTAATACATAAGTACATTTGTTTCCTATTTGTTGTAATAACATAAATATATGTGGTTATACATTTGTTTTGTACATGTATTTCTGTATTTGTTTATACATAATCACATCTATTTCCTTTGCCTTTTATATTTGATTTGGGCGGTTATGGTCGTCCAGAATATACTGTATATTTTGTATTTATATATAAAAAACAAAATGTAAGCAAACACAATACTAAATAATGATAATGTAAAATGCGAAAATATAAATGCAGAATAAACTTTTCTTTATATAAAATAAAAATTATTTAAATATAATATTTAATCAAATGTAAAATTAACATCTACATAAATTTAACAATTGAATGAAATACTTGTGTTTTTTTTTTAAGCCAATATCTGTACTTTCTGTCCAGAGAGCACTTTAGACAGCACTGGTCACCTGGTCCAGAAGTCCGACGAGAAGCACGGGCAGACTGCTGTAGCAGACATTATACAGGGTGATGAACCAGTCCTCATAAGCCGTCTACACCGCACAGGAAACAGGAGAGATCAGTCACCCGAGAGACAGACACTCACGCGTGGAGAAGCCACTCTTACCTGTGAGGAGAAGCCATTGAAGAAGGAGAACCAGAAGTGAACCAGCGTGAAGGCGAAGTTCTTGTAGAAGAAGTAGCGCAGGAACTTGCACATGCGGATGTAGGACCAGCGGCCGTGGACCAGCAGGAGGCGCTGCAGGTAGCGGAACTGAGCGAAGGCGTAGTCGCTGGACATCACGGCCTGCATGCCCTCCTGCCCGCTGATGCCCACGCCGATGTCCGCCGCTGAAAACCACCACCACAAATCATTTCCAGTGCAGCACATCACAACAATTTGTAACAAACTATACAGTTGCGCTCAAACGTGGACATGGAACGACATCAAAGTGAGACAAGTCTCAAGTTAGGTTTGCTAATAAAGAAAAATAAGTCTTTTTAGGCCAAGTTCAACTCAATTTAACCAGAAATGTAGAACAATTTTATTTTTATAAAAAATAAAAAAATAAGGGGGCGCTTTTATTCTAAAGAATATGAATGAGAACACAAAAACCTTTTTTCCCCACTTATTACATTTTTGAAATGTAATAAGATTATAAGCACCCTTCAAGTTTCTGAGATTCTAAAATGAGAAAAAAGGGTGCTTATATTCACGTAAATACGGTATTTACACTGAAATGAACTTGTACTAAATACATTTATGGTGGATTGGTGGACACACACACACTCAAAAAAGCATGTTTTTAAACTAAATAATAATTAAACTTGAATTCATTCTATTCCTATTAACCCTCCTATTATGTTCGGGTCAAATTGAACCGTTTCCAAAGTTTAAAAATATTTTAAAAGTACTTAAAGTGAAGTATTTTTTCACTTTGAAACTCTCCTGCTTATCTTAGTTAGTATAATCCACATATAAACAAAAAACGGTTGAGTTGACACATTTGTAACACCCGCTACATGTTTTTGTTACGAGGATAATGTTGGAGTCAGTTTGACCCTTCAGTCAGAAAGATCAAATACTGTTTGTTTCTTAGCAACAATGAGACAGAATACACCCCTGTCTCACACTCACACACGCTCTCTAATACACACACACACCGTTTTGGGGAACTTTTTGGTTTCTGACACTTATATGCATAATAAAAGCCCCCCCTCCCCATTATTGACGTTCCTCTGAAACGAACACAACAGAGTAAAGATCCTTATTCTAAAGGCCTTGGTGTACATGTTCGATTAGCAGTGGAAGCATGAGTGATCTAAAGAGAAGACGCGAGTAGGGGATGTGGGCATCACTCACTCTTGATCATGTTGACGTCATTGGCTCCGTCGCCGATGGACAGGGTGATGGCGTCCTTGTACTTCTTCACCAGACTGACCACGTTGGCCTTCTGCTTGGGCGTCACCCTGCAGCAGATGACGGCGTTGCACTCGCACGCCATGTCCACAAAGTCCTCCTGCCTCTTCTCCTTCTCCCAGTCGTCGATTGGCTGGTTGCTGTCCTGAGGAATGTTGGGATTGGTGTTCCGTTTCCCCAGCTTCTTCAAACGCAGCCGCCGCCGCTTCTTTTTCTTCTCGTACAGAATCTCATTCTATTCAGAGAGAAGAATTATTAAGAATTATTATTATTATTATTATAAAGATTTTAACACGGGGGAAAAAAAGGTTAAACATTGTTTTATATTTGCACTCATATTTGTGCATGTACAAAATGTATAACACATGTATTTTATCTATATAAATATAGAGTTTATAAAGAACATTGATATAATAATAATAATACTAATATAAGTAATAATATAAGTAAATTACAATTTTTTAAGCGATGCCTTATGATAAGCATAGTTTTTTACTTTTCAACCTCTTCCAAAAAGTTATTTTATCTTTACTTGAATAATAACATAAAAATAATAACTATATTAGAACTAGACACTAGAACTAGACACTTTACCAGGATCATTTGAGTCACTTTACCTCAACCATCTAAATTGTGTATTTTATTCACATTTTTATCTTTATTTTATTGCATTTTTAATCTTTATCTTTTTATTGTATTTCTCTCTCTGGACTGCATCCCCTCCCGCCAAATCCCCATGTTTAAATGCCGATTTGACTTTAACATTTCACTACCTGTCATACCATCAGGTGTAAAGAATTTTTGTACATTTTGTAAATATTTTGTCACTTAGTAATTTTGGATACTTGTACTAAGTATCAAAAATATAAGCAACTTTTCAATTCACGCAGTCCCAATAAATTCACACCATCAATAAAGTACACGTACAAATACTGTGCTCAGTGTTTCAATTTCTAAATAATTTTTCCAGTTTCTATATGCAATTGTCATACTTTTTTTTGGTTTGTTTTAAAAATCAACTGTATTATACATATTGTATATTTACAAAATATTTACTCAATCACTTCACACCTCTGCGTTCCATGTATAATGTGTATGTAACAAATACAAATTTTAATTTGAATAGATTGAATAATCAAAAGTCGATAAATTAAATGTGTGTGTATGTGCATGAAAGAAAACGTTTAACATACCGGTATGTATTGATATAGATGCAGTATATTATAATAATAATATATTATAATATATAATAATGATAATAATAAACAGTACATTATAATATTTTTGTAAGAAAAAAAAAAAAAAAAAAAAAAAAAAAA
>MU204205.1:1820144-1848642 GCA_017309775.1 Paedocypris sp. Pulau Singkep
TCTTGTACCGCGGAATATCGTCACACCCCAAACACACACACACACACACACACACACACACACACACACACACACACACTCTATCAGCAGATACACGTGACGAAATTAAGGCTCTTTAATCGCTCGACTGCACAGACAAGATCTAGAGTTCACTGAACGTCAAAGTCTTTAGAGAGAAAGAGAACGTTAAAAAAAAAAAACGTTAAATTAGAAAGCACAACGTAACATAGTGAAAGTGGAGCGTGAGGGATGGTCTGAGGGCGTTACCAGAAGGTTGTTCTCGATCTCCTCGTACACCTGGTCCAGCGCCTCCTCACGGTTGGTCAAGGAGACGCTTGCAGCCTGGTGTTTCTTGGCCCAGGCGCTGTAATCCGCCTCACTGATGTCCTTATAGCACAGACACAGCGTCCGCAGCGTCTCGTTCGCAAAGATCTGAGACACAAACCCCACACGATAAAGCGCTAAAGCAGAGATGCTGTGTGTGTGTGTGTGTGTGTGTGTGTGTGTGTCGCAAACATACAAATACAGTCCACTCACTTTTTAAGTTTTTCCAAGTCAACTTTCCTTTTACCTGTGCAATACACCACTGTTTACTCTGTTTATTGAAAACGTTTACGAAGATGTTTATTTTTTTGCTCTCATTTTGTATTTTATATGGTTTATACAAGATATACTTTCTATATTTTAGCTTATTCTACTGTACATTTCCTGCACATTTTCAGTACATTAGGTAAGTAGTGTTCTAAAATGTCATTATAACCAAGTGATGCAATGACAATAAAGGCATTCTATTCTATTTTATTCTATTCTATTCTATTCTATTCTATTCTATTCAAAGACACTCAGTTATAAAACCAGCCTTATATTCAAACCTTCAACCTCTGGGACACGAGTCCATGTCACCTACCACAGGACCACAACTGCCTTACATGAGTTTAGTCAAGACGTGGTTCGAGATATTTCTACACAATAAATCAGCGTCTCACATCCAGAGCTTCCTGTGTAGAGTCTTTGTTCCGGGTCTTTGGGTCGAGTCTCTGGTAGATGACGGTGTCCGCACCCTTGCAGTAGAGACGAATGGACCCGTTGGGACACCTCACTGCGCGCGCACACACACACACACAGGGTCAGAGAGAGAAAGAGACGGACAGACGCAGAGGTCAGGCAGACGTACAGATGATGGACATGCGCTTGCGGTCACTGTTGAAGTCCAGCAGGCCGAGCATCTTGTACTCGTGGGTGTTGCCCATCTCGCTGATGGTGATGGAGTCCTGCGTCCGGGATAGGAAGACAAAGCCAAAGTTCCTGGCGGCGGTGACCAGAGCGCCCTCATCAGGAGACGCCGCCTGGTACACCAGCTCGTCTGAAAACAGCAGGACATCAGTGTTGTTCATCACATCATGACGCCGCTTTCACCGAGTCTTTTACAGCGCAAACGTGGTACGTGTGAAGAGACATTTCCCACAATGCACTGGGTTTAACAATTACCGCTTCCATTGGTGAAAGTCAAAGTTTTATATCAAACTTCCCAACTATAAGACTCATTCTCTCCGCTTCTCTCTCTGCCTAGATAGACAAAGAGATAAAGGGATGGATAGAAAGACAGATAGACTGACGGAGTGATGGATGGTAAGAGAGACGAACGAATGGATAGAGACAGACGGATGGATGGATGGAGAGATGAACGGATGGATAGAGAGACAGACAGATGGATAGATAAACAGACGGATGGATGGATAGATGGACGGACGGACGGATGGAGTGAAAGATGAAGGGATGGATGGAGAGACAGAGGGATGGATGGAAAGAGACAAACAAATGGATAGAGAAAAACGGATAAATGGATGGATACAGAGACAAACGGATGGATGGATAGACGGACGGACGGATGGATGAATGGACAGACGGACTGAGAGACGGACGATTGGATGGATGGAGAGACGGACGATTGGATTGATGGAGAAACGGATGGATAGATACGGATGGATGGATAGAGACGGACGGATGGATAGAGACACACGGATGGATAGAGAGACGGACAGATGAATAGATAGATAGACGGACAGACAGACAGATAGAAAGACAGATGTCCATCCCTCTTTAAACATCTATCTAAATTGATATCTATAGATGAAAGACATCCCTCCCTCTTTCAATATCTAAAATTTTCTACCCATCCGTCCTTCTATCTCTCTATCCATCCATCCAACAAACTACCTACCATCCATCCATCTCTCTCTCCGACTATATATCGTTTGTCCATAGCAATTGAACAATCCATTCATCCCCCTCTCTATTGGTCCATCGCTCCATCCCTCATGCCATCCATTCCACTAGCCCTCTATCAATCCAGCCGTCAGCCTGTCTAACTGTAACGAGTCTTTCTGGTGTTTTCTTCTCTATACCTTCTTTGTGCTCCACCATGACGGTGTGACACAGTGACAGCAGCTTGAAAAACTCCAGTATTTCCGGGTTCTGCTGCGAGCGGATGCGGGAAATGAGGAAACTGTCGTGGAACTGGAAGTTGGGTTCGGCGTAAGTGTTCCAGCTGAAATCCGCAGGCTGAAAGTGAAAGAGACAAAATAAACGTAATGATATAAAGGAACAAAACTAGAGTGAGAGAAGTAAATACCTTTCCACGCTCCAGTGAGACGCCTTCCGCTGTTGTGGGTTCGCCTAGACATAGTTGGCAAAACACAATTACAACTCATAAATCTGCTTTCTCGTATTAAGATATTTACACGCGGGTTGTAAATTGTGGCACTTTTCAGGAGTGAACGCAGGCTTTTTGCGGCCTGGAACCACAGGAAACCTGAGCCGTGTCAGTTAGACGCTTCCGAACACTGTCACACCTCACAGATACGATACAGTTACACAACAAGATCACACACACAGACACCTCAGACGCGCCCGAGAAACACAAACGGGGTCAGTGACATTTACACACACACACACACACACGCACGAGCGCACAAACACACACAAACAGTTCATTATTAATTAATCGTCATTAATCTATAGAAAATTCACCCACTAATTTTATTTATTTAATAATTGAAGTGATTTGAAAATGATTTGTTATTTCTTCAGATTTAAACTTTCTGATGAGTGTTAGACGTGAAGTGTTAGACATGTTACTGATGCTGATGGGAAGTCGTGTTATCTACTCGGAAATGTTTGAATCCTAGTTGAGACAAAAACAGTGATTAGCCAAGCAAGAGGAGACTATTGGTTAAGACTGAGCACTCAAAGCACATAGACTAGAGCAGTGATTGGCTGAGAGCACATAAATTAGAGCAGTGATTGGCTGAGAGCACAGAGACTAGAGCAGTGATTGGCTGAGAGCACAGAGACTGGAGCAGTGATTGGCTGAGAGCACAGAGACTGGAGCAGTGATTGGCTGAGAGCACAGAGACTGGAGCAGTGATTGGCTGAGAGCACAGAGACTGGAGCAGTGATTGGCTGAGAGCACAGAGACTGGAGCAGTGATTGGCTGAGAGCACAGAGACTAGAGCAGTGATTGGCTGAGAGCACAGAGACTAGAGCACTGATTGGCTGAGAGCACAGAGACTAGAGCACTGATTGGCTGAGAGCACAGCGACTAGAGCACTGATTGGCTGACTCACCATAGGTGCGTCCAGAAATGGTGCACTTCTTAAAGGCCATGATGTTTTGCGTGAGCGTGCCGGTTTTGTCCGAGAAGATGTATTCGATCTGCCCGAGCTGCTCGTTCAGAGTGGTGGTCCTGGCTTTGGCTGGCGTGTCCTTCTCAGTGTAGTACATCTGCAGGTCCCAGTTGATGAACTTACTCTGGCCCAGTCTGATGACCTCCACGCTGACCAGAACACACTTGTCAAAGACTCACAGACTTAAACCACATCAAGTCGCCTCCTCCTACCTGACGTAAAGCGAAATGGGCACCATTGTGTTGAGCACGATGATGTAGCCCCAGAAACTGAGGAACCCGCGGTAGGACGAGGTCTCGGACAGGCCGTCGTAGAGATACCAGGCCTTGCTGCCGATGCTCTCGTACCAGTACGTGTGTCCAATGGCCAGTCCGGCGCAAATCAAGATCAGCAGCACGAAGATCTAGAGGAGAAATAAAAGAGAGAGAATGAGCCAGAGTGTCTACTTTTTCAATAAGAGCAGCGATGGGAATAACAGTGTTATAAATAAACTGCATTACTAAAATAAAATAGTACGTCTACCAGCTGAGTGACAGTTTTATTAATTAATTTGTTTTTTTTACATTCCTTAAGAAGCATAATTTATATTTAGACGTTTTTGTTGGCCAGCTTTGGTCTGTGCAATAAATATTAAAAGTTCTAAACCATCTATTGTGTTGTATTATTCACTATTGAATTTGATGGGCGTCTCTCACATTGTCCCACAGCAACATTAAAATATTGTTTTTAATATAATTAAAATATATTTATTTTATAATATAATATTTAATATTCATTTGACAGAAAAAAAACAATTAACGCAACAGTTACTTTCTCTGGTTATTACTGTATTTACAGTTAATTTAATTTAAGCCACGGTTTTTACAATTTTAGCAGCTCAGAAACTTGTGGGGTGCTTATAATCGCAGATTTCAAATATCCGCACATAAGCACATATTTCTTCAGATATTGGTTCTGGAGGCAGACGTGCGTATGAGTTTTTATTAGTTCAATAATGGAAATAAAGAAACATTAGAAACGTCACAAAAAATAACACTGGATTAAAGATTAAACTAATCATTAATATTTGAACAGACAGACCATATTGTATCCGGTAGATCGCCGTGCTAAAGGCTAACGGGCTAGCGCTAATAGTCTAAATGAAGACAATTAACGCAATTTAGCCAGAAAAAAGTTTTTTTTGGTGCCTGAAAAATCAAGCAGGTGCTTATCTTCGCAGGGTGCTCATATTCACGTAAATATGGTAGTTACTTTTATAACGATGTAACTCAATTACTTTGTGCGAGAAGTAACTAGTAACTGTAACTAAATACTTTTTGAAGGAACAGCACCGAAAAAGAGCGAGTGAAACTCACCGTGTAGACCATGTAGTTCATCAGCATGTCGATTTTGGTGCGTTTGAAGCGAGTCTTGCCGCCGTTCCTCATGATTTTGGTATCGTTTCCTGGAGAAGCAAACGGCGTCACACACTGATCCACTGAAGGAAGACGAGTTCAGAGTCGACGCCCACCTGCGTACACCACCACGCCCTGGCACTCGTCCGTGTTGCGAACCTTGCACCCGCGCAGCAGGATGTTGTCGAGGTCGAGAGGGTAACTCTGAGAGTTCCAGATCATCGTCCCCATGAACTTGTCCAGACGGTTGTTCGGCTCCTCGCACAAGACCAGAGCTGCGGAGAAACACGCATTCTGATGCTTGAAAAACTGATGCATGCTAAAACTGGTCATATCTACCATTGAACTGGGCCAGTTGCTGCTCTTCTTGCAGCCGTTCGTCCGTCACTTTCAGTCCCATCTTAAACTTCAGGTTGGTCTCCCTGCACGAGCAGCACAACACACACACACACACACACACACACACACACAGATCAATCAAAGTGTCCGAGAAGGGAGGGATGATTCCACAGTAACGCGAGGATGAAGGAGAAGGAAGCCACTTCAGCTGAGTGAGAGCCGCGGCCTGAGATGAGCATCACTTTAGAAACTCAATCATTCAATGAAGAAGGATCCATTACACACGTCTCTATTGTTCATCACTGACATGACATTTACCTACTGAAATGACAAACCCAAATACAACATCATTTCATTTGGTAAAGAGCGATCTCTCTCTCTCTCTCTCTCTCTCTCTCTGTGTGTGTCTATTTCTCTTTATCTATCTCTCTTTCTCTCAGTGTGTGTGTGTGTCTCTCTATTTCCCTCTCTCATCCATCCATCCATCACTCTGTGTGCGTGTCTCTCTATTTCCATTTATCTCTCTCTCTCTCTCTCTCTCTCTCTCTCTCTCTCTCTCTCTCTCTCTGTGTGCGTGTGTCTCTCTCATCCATCCGTCCATCTCTCTCTCACTCTCTGTGTGTGTGTCTCTCTCTGTTTCTCCATCTTTCCTCTCTCTCTCTCTCTCTCTCTCTCTCTCTCTCTCGATTTCTCTCAGTGTGCATCTCTCTCTCAGTTTGTGTGTGTGTCGCGCTTTCTCTCTCTCCATTTATCTTTATCTCTCTCTCTCTATTTCTCTCAGTGTGTGTGTGTGTGTGTGTGTGTGTGTGTGTGTGTGTGTGTGTGTGTGTGTGTGTGTGTGTGTCGATCTCTCCATTTCTCTTTGCCTATCTCTTGCTCTCTTTCTATTTCTCTCTTTGCTTATCTCTCTCTGATTCTATGTGTGTGTCTGTCTGTCTCTCTCTCTCTGTATCTCTCTTTGTGTGTGTGTGTGTGTCCGCATGTCTCTCTCTCTAAGTGAAACTCTGTGTGTTTACAGTGTATATGTGTGTGCGCTCTCACCCATCCAGCTCGGCCGTCTCTACGTAGCACAGACTGTTGGGATTGGAGCTGGACAACAAAAGGATGTCGGCCTAAGTGACAACAGGACAAAAATGTAAATTAGTTGTTGTAACCAACAACAACAACAACAACAACAACAACAGCAAAAGAAAACAAATGAGCGTAGATATAAAGTAGGAATCAAATTGATTAGATTAGACAACTTTATATAAATGATCCGTCAGGCACAATTAGATTCTTTTATTCTTTTCATCATTCACCCATCGGTTTCACTGGGCATATCAATAACCTTGCACAAGGGTTACAAGACGATAATCGGACGTTGAAACCTACAGGGATGAAGTCGTTTTTTTTGAGTCGGACCACATCACCCACTTGCAGGTCCATCCATCTGGTTCCTTCAAACCTGCGGCAGAAAAGGTCAAAGATGTTAGAACTCAGAACGCTGATGGGCTGAACTCAGACTCACACACTCACCGGCCGTTCAGCAGCACCTCACATCTTCTGTTGTTGATCTCTTTATCCATCCTGTGCCGAGCCTAGAGACGGAAGAGACGGACGAGTGTGAGGGCAAACATATATCTAATATAAGGGAAGTTTTTAAATGTTTTTAACATTCATGCCTATTTTGTAAACAATCGTTTCATATAAAGGCCTAAAAAAGTCAATATATGAACAATGACTATTATTTCCATGCAAATATACTCAACCGGATAATATAAAAGAGAATACACTTTATTCGTTCATTCAAAGTAGAACTGTGTGTGACTATCAGAGGTGGAGAACTCACCAGGTCGTCCACCAGGTCTTTGATGGCAGTGATGCCCAACACCAGCACCAGCGGCACCAGGGTGGTGTACCACGGCAGCGTGGAGATTTGAGGAATGATCTGATGAGGTCACAGCGACACAATCAGCAAAGATTTATTTTAATTAAGTTATTAAATATTGGAAGGGTTGAAATAACTAGAAACACATAAAGTGAAGCGAAAAATAAATTGTACTTTATATAAGCTGTGCCATCCGTTACTTAAGATACTAGTGAATTAAAATGTCCAGGAGAAAAAGGACACCATTTAAACAACTGTATTTGAATAAAACAAACAGCAATAATATATTATATGTAAATATAAACATAATGAGACCTGTAATATCAGCAGACACAGGAAGTAAAGGTTGGCCGCTCGTTTAAACTGCTCGTACAGGTTCAGCGGCAGGAAGGTCAGGAAGTTGTATTTGTACGTCTTGATTCCATTTCCCTTCAAAAACAAAATCGGTCTAAGAGTGAATGACTGGATTATAAATATGATTTGATTTGAAAGGGCAAAGCAGTGGTCACACACACACACACACACACACACATACAAACATATTAGTATTATTCACTAATATTACTTGGTGTGAACCTTCCTCTACAATGTCAGAATTTGGAAATGAAAATACACAGCATCCAAAACCGAGTTTGTATTTTGAATCAGAAAACCAAAAGTTTTTTTTAATCATTTTAAATTGAATTGAATCTGCTTTATTGGATCCCTTAAACAGACAGGCAGCAACAGCGCCTCCCATCCATGGACTGGTGAACAAGTAGAAATGCAGCCGACTCACACAACAAGACACACTGATGGTCACTTTACAGAATTATCTTATTTAAACATCTATGGTCTTCTTTTAAGACTAATAGCTTCAAATTGCCCCTTCTTACAATGAAACAGGATCATGTAAACGTGTTTATGAAGTATTATTAACTAATTATACTTAACGTCACCCTTGCTCTACAATAAGTCAGAATTAGGATATGGAAAGACACAGCATCCAAAACTGAGTTTGTATTTCTAATGGATTAATTTCAACCTCAGGACAAATCCAGTTTCTGACGCATAACACACACACACACACACACACACACAGACATCAGACACCAGAAGTCAGACGGAACACAGCGGTCTCACTGCAGAGATAAACGTGTGAAATCAGACCCAATTTTCCTTAAACTTTCTTTGATATAGAGACTGATCTGGATAAGTTTCCTGATGTAACGACTCTTATAAAAAGAATAGTAAGATATCTGCTAAAAGTATTTGATGAGCGGAAATAAATAAACAAAGAGACGTACGGAGTATCTGCTCCTCTTGATGCACAGGAAGACTTTCTTCTGAAACTCGGGTTGCTTGCAGTATTCCCGGTCGTTTGCCCTCACGCTCCAGCCGGCCTCTGATTGGACAGTGAGAAGGTTAAAGCTCCGCCTGCACCATGGCGTGGTGGGCGGCGGTTTAACTCACCGGTGGCTGGCGCGGGCCTCGTCTCTGGTTCTGGTAACTGGTCGTCACTCTGGTCCAGATCGTCCTCCAAATCCTCGTCGTCCAAACCATCGTCCGTCTCGTCGTCACTGTACGGCATCACCTCATCGTCCGGCTGCTCCGGAGCGGCCCGGTGTGGAGCGCTCATCCTGAATTCCGCTGGCGGGAGAGGTCAAAGGTCACAGATTTACATGCTTGTCGATACGGCCAAACAGCGATTTGCGTTGCTTACAGCATCGGAAAAGCACATGCAAACGCACCGAGTACAAATTAAAAGTCCCTTTCACTTGTTCCAGCTCACAGTGATTCATTAATGATGGTGTTTTGAAATGGTTACACTTTCTTTACTGCATTATAAATAATTCCATTTGCCTTTTTTAGATGACAAAGTGTTTTATTTTTTGAAAAGCTTTTTGTTTCTATCTATATTCTATATATTTTCTATATATTTTTTTCTATTATGTGCTCTGTTTTTAGCACATAATAGAAATATTAGTCTAAGTAACGCATTACAAAGCTGCACAATCGAAAGAAGTATTATTATTATTAATTAATATTATTAAGTGTTAAAAAATAAACCAAACGCCACCTCCAATAAACCGCCACCCTTAAAAATGTTCACTGTCTGAGTGAATTTTTGGGGCTTTGGGACTTGTGTACTAACACAGACATTTGAATTTAACAAAACATAATGTGTATAAGAAAATTAAGCACCATGTCATAAATTCTGAACTTTTTTTTATCTTTTTGAATTTAATTGAATCTGCTCTATTGTATCTCTTCCACAGATGGGCAGCAACAGCGCCTCCCATACTTAGAATGGCGAACAAGCAGAAATGCAGTCGACTCTTTGCTCACACAACGAGACACACTAAGGGTTACTTTACAAAATTACCTTATTTAAACATCTACTGTCTTCTTTCAAGACAGATCGCTTCAATTGCCCCTTCTTACCATGACACAGGATCATGTAAACGTGTGTATGATTAGTTTTAAAGTTAAAAAAATGGAAATAATTGCGTGCAACACATGCAAGCTTCTCACGGAGTCAAACATGTTGAAAACACCACCACCACCCTCTAGTAAAACACCACCTTGATGTAAGAGTAGAAAATTAGACCGCCATGGCGTTCTATAAGAAGTTTTACAGTAATTTATAAAACGTTTTTTGTGGAGGGAAAAACTACAATCACAAAGCGTCCCCATGCATTACTACATCTATAACTACTGTTACTACATCAATTTGTCATTGCTGCTAAAACATGTATGTTATTATATTTTCGCATCACGTCCAGGGTGAAGACGCGCGGCTTCACGTCTGCGTCACGCGGCGGCCCGGACAAACACGCCGCATCACAGAGCAAACACACGGAAACACCCATGTTTACCCGGCAAGCCAGAACGCCACCCAAACCCACTCCAGCGCTTCAAAACTACCACCTCGTGTCACGTTCAATGTCAACGAGAAGGTTACGTCCCGCTCAACTACGTTATTTCAACGTACACACACTGTACATTCAGATTGAAATACCGTTTGAAACTACATTTGCATTGACACATACAGTATATGAAGCCTGAAACGCACAGGAAGAGTCAATATTCCGTCTTGGCTGACGTGTATAACCTTTAAAATGAGATCATGAGAGTTCATGTCAGGGCACACGTATTACCCGACAAACACGTCCGGCCAGATATTAATCTCTTCATCTCTTAGCTAAAAAAAGAGCTTTTATTTCGTCAGACGTGAAGGGGTTAAGAGTGCCTACAGTAAACGTGTCAAGCACGTCTGGTATGTTTTAATGGAAGGCCCAGCACATCCTAGAATTGTAATGATGAGTTTGTGGCTTTGGAATTTGTAATGTTGTTCTCGTAAAAAGAAAAAAAAAAGTTGTTTTGCTACATATTACATCTTGGCTATTTATTTTTCTGGTCACTTTAAACTTCTTGGACACTCAATTTCTGAATCACTTTACCCCAACTTTCAGCTTTTTTTTTTTTTTTTTTTTTTTTTAAATTTTTTTTTTTTTTTTTTTTTTTTTTTTTTTTTAAATACGTGATTGTATTTCTATTGTATTTTTTTTTTCACTTTACATCTTTATTATATCGTAATATATTTTCAATGTATTTCATTTTTGTATTGTATTGTGTTTTTTTTTAATTCCTGAACTTGACTTGAATGTTGCACTACTCAATTGCAATTGTTAAAAGCGTTTCACTGCATGTGACAAAATTTGATTTGATTTTTGATATCAACATGTGTGTATGTGTGTGTCTGTAACGCGGTGACAAGACACACACCACCATACGTGGCTTAAATCACAACATGAACTGGGGTCAAAAATGGTCCTTTACCGTTTTGGCTGCAAGTTTGAATCCAGACTGACGGTGTAAACAACTGGTTTATTCACTCGCTTCTCAATCAACCACTGACGGAGACAAAGCCGCTCATTCAAAAGCTGAAACTCAGAATCAGCCTGTTCGCTGATCTCAAGACCCGGGGTCTGGCGGTCTCACACGGGGCACTGCTATAGGAACAGGGGGATGGGACCAACACACACACACACACACACACACACAGGGATTCCTTTGAGAGCAGGTTCACCTGCTGCTGTGCAACCTGAGAGCCGAGAGGGGGAGGGGAGAGAGAGAGAGAGAGAGAGAGAGAGAGAGAGAGAGAGAGAGAGAGAGAGAGAGAGAGAGAGAGAGAGGGGGGGGGGAGAGAGAGAGAGGGTCTGTGTGAAGAAGAGTGGCATAAAGATGGTGAGAAAGATTAAACAAGGGGGAAAAAAAAAAACGCACTTCTTCAAAATAAATTCTCACTGTTCATCTAAAAATAAAAAAAGCACTAAAATGAACAATATAAAAAGCATTTAAAATCTCAGACACACACTCACCCTGATCAATGAAATATTTCCAGAGTTTTAATTCAGAAAACGTCACAGTTAAAGAACTATAAAGTCACTTATTCCCAAAGGCTTTTAATCCAGTTATTACATATTTTCTTATTATTCGTACGAGTCGGTTTTGCAATTCACAAGAACAAAATGCAAACTCTGTGCTTTGCCTTGTGCCAGCGATTCAAATCCCGGAGCGGTGGCCCGCGACTTTCTGATGGAGCATTTGCTTTAGTTGTGACGGAGCGAAAAAAGATTTTACTAGCCAGATCGCGGCACACAGACGTCCCCACAAGAATATCCAGACTCTGACTGTGGCCACTAGGGGCAGTATTGTAATTGTGCTGCATTGAACCATCTAGCGAAGCTACAGACACACACAGTAGTGATTGATTTGAATCCATAAAGCTAATGCGTGCACAATTTAGAAAAAAGAAGAAAACGGGGAAAGCGAGCAAAGTATAAAAAGGTAAGCAAAAGTATTCTCTGTATCCATTATCATCAATAATGGCCAAGTGTTCAATATACGGAGAAAAAGTGTATCCGTGAAACATTTTTTTATTTTATTTAAATATAGGTTTCAAAATACATGCATCAACATATACATGCATATCATGTCTCATATATGGTTTGTATTTATTAATATATGAACAATAACTATATTTCCATGTTTTTAAATTCAATGTTTTGACTCAATATTCAACCGAATAGTAGAACAAAAACACTTTCAGGGGACATCTTCTTGTTCAAAGACACTGGGTTATGTACAATTAGGCAGATTTTTAAAAAACACCAAATTCTTAAAAAAGAACAAAACCATTGTGCGAATGACTCAAGATTTAAAAAATTCACGGTTTATTAATGAAGTAATTTATTAATACTTAAATACAATCTAGTAGCTTAGAAATAAAATATACAATTTCAAATAAAATGCAATAAAATAATAGAAAACGTGCAAGCAGGAATGATAAATTCTAATGTCAGTCTGGGTTTTTTTGGTTCCTAGCGACTGTCGATTGTTCAAGTTCAAGTTCGATTATATAGCGCTTTTCTTAGTCCGAGACCAACACAAAGACGCTAAAGATTTTTAGATTAGAGATTAAAGATTGCCCTCTGCTTTTGTAAGTTGTGATGAGGTTGTGAGGAAATTGCCTGGTTGCAGGTTCAAATCCCGGTTTATCCAAGACACTTGAGCAAAACACAGAACACCACACGCCCCCTGACGCCACCACATATGGCTGCCCACTGCTCCGGGTCAGTGTGCTTATTCATTTATTTTCACCATCCTAGCATCAATGGCTTTATATTTGGCGATATGGTTCTTGTTTACATGTTTACATCAAAGACAAACTTCAAATACAATTAACAGTATTAGACACACATTATATCAATAGAACTTCTAAAAAGTAGAAATAATTTCATCTTTCCGGGTTAGTGTGTGTGTGTGTGTGTGTGTGTGTGTGTGTGTGTGTGTGTGTGTGTGTGTGTGTGTGTGTGTGTGTGTGACTTTACTGGATGATTAAACGTAAATATTACGTAAAGCACAATTCTATTCTAAAAGCAAATTGCACAGATTTCACAATTCTAGGCCGGTAACAGACAGACTGCACGTGATCACACACGTTTGATTGCGTCGACACTGCCCGAACATCTTCACGCAAGACAGTGAAGCGCGGCCCAGAAGTGGCTTGACCTTTAAATCCGTGGCTTTGTTTGCTTGGGTTGGATTTGACTTCTCAGAAGCTTGCAAATCTCAAACATTATGACGCATCAAAAAAAGCAAAATAACAAATCGAGACACAGGAGAGCAACACGGCCGGTTCTGCTGTGCAATAGCAGTATGGCTTCATCGATTCGGATTCGCCATCCCAAGGTCAAAGGTCACCTGAAGAACGACAGACAGCTATTGCAAGAAGAAAGGCACTCACAGGCCGGGCGATTTACATGCCGCGTCAGAATGGACCACAGCGCTACCGACATGCTAATGTGCTCCACGTTTACGGCCTCAATCTGCTATTGTGTATTTTTCACACGTAGCGGCTCGTCGCCATTATTGACCATTTCAAACTCACGCCGTCGTACAGTGTTTATTGTCGTTAGCACTTAGCACTGAAACAAGACAGCATTTACAAACTTAACGTGTGTCAATGTAACAAAAATCTGAAATTGTCACTTTCTTCGGATTGGTTTATTTGTCACAGCTTTGTCTGCTGTCAGAAATGTTAATCTGATATCTTGACCAGCTCTTTCAATGTCACTTTGATGTGAGTTTCAAACCAACAATATGTGCAATATTTTTTTTTTTCATTTTTTTTTCCAATATATATTTTTTGTTCATTCGTATTCTAATTTGTATTCAACAATGTGCAGTATTTTTTCCATTCATATTGCACATTATTTTCTTTATACGTTACTGAAAATTTCTCATTGTTGGGACAAATAAAGGTTTTCTTCTTCTTCTATAATAACAACAAGGACAACTTCTAGTTGATTTGTTTGTTGCATTAATTGCGTTTAATTTTTAAATTTTTTATGAAGGCAAAAAGAAAGAGCTTCTTTCTTCATTAAAGAAAAGGCAAAAATACTAAGATGTATATTTTGTACTTTGTAAAAAAACAAACACATTTTTTCATTCATGTGTTTACATGTGGCGGCGCGCTGAATCTGCTGCGGCCCTCTCTCGTAATTTGGTTACAATGTTGTACCCCAATGCTGTAATGACAATAAACTACTACTACTATGTGTTTATTAATGCAATTTTGCAATTTAAACCGTGCCTGCAAGAACGTGCAATATGTGCGCTATTTTATTTATGTCTCATAGCAAGTCATAGTTTTATATTTTATAAATATTTGGGTAAAAATGTAGTATATATTTTTAAATCGTTTTTTAATTTTCTTGTATTTTTGGTATAAGAGGGAACAAAAGTCAGATCACATTTTCCTTTTTGTCATGAACAAACTTGGCCATTAAAGTCCATTGTGATTCTTCAGATCTCGCGCAGATTTCCGCATCAACCGGCCGTGACGACTGATGCTCCTGGTGCACTCTGGGTAATGAAAGACGAGCAGGTCACAGGAGACGTCTGTGCGTGGGGTCTCCCGTCTATTAACCTGACAGACACCTAACAGCAGACACAGTACTTATCTGTCTGTCTGTCTGTCTCTCTCTCTCCATCAGTTTGCTCCCCTCTCTCTGTCTGTCAGTCTGTTCTCCTCTCCCGATCACACACGGCCTCTCTCTCTCTCTCTCTCTCTCTCTCCTCTCAACGTCTCACTCTCATCTCAATGTTTCTCTCTCTCCTCTAAACGGGTCACTCTGTCGCGCTACCTCTCTGTCCTTCTCTTAACATCTCTCTCTCTCTCTCTATCTCTTCTCAACGTGTGTCTCTCTCTCGCTCTACCTCTCACTCCTCCTCTCAACGTCTCTCTCTCTCCTCTAAACACGCCCCCTCCTCCTCTCAATGTCTCTCTCTCAACGAGTCTCTCTCTATCATCTCAATGTCTCTTTCTCTCTCTCTCTCAATGAGTCTCTCTCCTCTAAATGTCTCTCTCTCCAATAGAAATATAAAACCGACCTTGTTTTTAAATACGTACAAGTGTGAAAATAAAGAAAAAGCATTTTTTACAGCGCCTAAAGCGTATTAAATCTAACAGAAGGAAAACGTACACACCAAAATCTCTAAAACACACCGAAGTTTTATATCCAACATTGTTAGACATTCACCGAATTCACCGCACAAAGCTTTCAGTTAATTCTAAACAAATAAAACGACTAAAGCAAAATAAAAACCAATTTCCGTTTCTCAATAATTTCAGTGTTTGTTAAGCTGAATGAAACCAGTTCAGTGGGGAGCGACTCTTCCTCCTCTTCTTCTTCTCCTCTTAAAGACATTCCCCTACATAACAAAGATTCCGGAACAACAGCCACGTCAGTCGAGTTTCAACGTGTCCAGGCATTTCCACAGCCAGAAACCCACCGCAGCCCCGCCAAACACTCGCCCCGGCCAACCGTCTTCTTGATATTACCATCGCTCATTCAATTCTACCGTCCATCAATCCACAACTACATGTATAGGCTCCATCTTCCTCTACAAACACACACACACACACACACAACATCCCGCTCGCACACGCTCCCTGAAAAAGTGCAATGTCACTCTTTTAACACTCAATGTAGTTTGTCGAAATATATAGTCCAGTTTTCTTCACACAAACAGACATGATCTCTCTCTGTCACACACACACACAGGCGTGCATGAGGTAAATATGTACGATACAATCAAACTAAGGCTCTAAAATACCATAACAAGCCAAACACACCAAAACTGTAACGTGGCATCACTAACATATTACTCACTTAGTCTCTCTTACAGCGGGTTAGAAGGAAATCTGAAGGCAAGATGGGTATATATATAGGTATATATATAAATGTGCTATATCAATCAATCAATCAAATTTCTGTAAATGTAGAGTCACTATATCTTTCTCTCCTCACACACCCACCACACACACCCTCTCTATCTCTCTGTCAAATATTATGCTATACTTAAGCCGAAAGAGAAGTAGTAGAAGACTTATATATATATGTGGTTGATAACATTGAACCACCATCATTTTTAATTTTGACAAATGTCACTATCTCTGTCGCTCGCTCACACACGAGAGAGAGAGAGAGAGAGAGAGAAGAGAGAGAGAGAGAAGAGAGAGAGAGAGAGAGAGAGAGAGAGAGAGAGAGAGAGAGAGAGAGAGAGAGAAGAGAGAGAGAGAGCGAGCGAGCGAGAGAGAGAATTTACCATACAATCAAACTAAGGCTCCAAAATACCATAAAAAGCCAAACACACAATAAACTTTTAACGTGGCATCACTAACACACACATACACACAGACACACACACACACACACACACACACACACCTGAGCAGATCGACTTGATAAAGTTTAACCAAACGCGACTCACCGATCTCCACTCGACGCTCTCGGACGCTTTATTTCTCCATTTGTTTGTCTCCGCGTCTGTGTGGAAGAGCGAATTTCGGTTAGTTCGTCCGCAGGACTGGAACTGGAAGAACAGGTCGGGCGAGGAAACACTTTACTCCCACAAACCCATCCGAGTCGGAGACGCGTCGCACACGCCGCGGGGCGGAGGCTTCGGCTTCGGCTTCAAGACGGAGGAGCGCGCGCTTCCCGCCCGTCACGTGACCCGGACAGGTAAGAAAGGTGTGACACATTTCACAGTCAAATTAGCTACTGCTTTCACCGTAGTTTGTTTGTTTCCTGGTATCGTTAAAAGGCGCGATGTAGATGAATGGAGAAACTGTGTTTTCATTGGACACTGCGCATGGTCGGAAATTAAAAAGGTTTTCGAGTTTAATCTTCGTTTACGAACGAATTTAACCGGATTGAAGTTAAACTGTGTTGCACCTGTTACTTTTCTCAGCGCTGATCATATCAATTACTTAAATGTATTTATGGAATATATTATTCATATTTATCCCATCAATTTAACACATATACATGTTTGTATTGATTTTATTGTTACATTGTGAGCTAAAGCTCATATTAAAAGCTTTGGGGGAAAAAACTAATGTGAAGCATTTTCATTAGTTTCTTAAAATGTTGCGCTTTACAATTTAACACTAATCTGATTTAATTAGTTTTTTCAATAAAATGTGAAATAGTACTATTTTCTTAAGGCTTAAATGGGCTAAAATTTTCCGCCAGTGATAGAGCGCCCTCTGGCTACACAAATGTCTAACGACGCACTGAAAGCAAAATATTTACAGTAATTAAACGTAATATTGAGGTATTACTGATAACTATGAAGCCTTCCATTTTTGAGCACTAAAACAGAAATGTTAAAAAATAACTTAATAGTTTACTAGATCAACTTATTTTGTAGTTTTCATACTTTATTACGTATTAAGAATCGAACTGTTGTTTAATGCGATATTTATGTTAATTGATTTTTATCAACCGCAGACAAATTTATATTTTACCTACACTGCTTCAAACAAAACACATTTTCAAAACATTTTAACACAATACAGTAATTATAATATTATTACTATATTTTACTAAATTATAATAAAATCTGAACACTAATATTTTCCTTTTTTTTCCCCCCACACAGAAGGCAAAAGCTGCAAAAAAAACCTAACTAAAAGCATTTGACACAAGCACGTGATTGTTTTTTTTTTTTTCATTTTATTTTTGTGTTAATACAATAAATATACAAAACTCAAACTACTCAACATGCGACTAAGGGAGCGAGACGGGAGTCTTTGTACAGTACGACAACAGATCACTGTTCCTTTAATTATACAAAATATACAAATCTCCCTCCAGTCGGAGTGAAAGCAACCAGTGACGGCCGAGTTTCAGTGTTTTAACTAGGTTAACTAACATCACTTGTCAAGAAGCCAGGGTCGGTTCAGCGCGCACACACACACACACACACACACACACAAAGGCCGGCCGAGCCCATGTGATTCGTTTCAGACTAAAACAGAAGAACGTGATTGAGAAATCTGGTGACGTTTTCAATGGATCATGTGACAGAGAAATTTGTTGAAATTAAACTGAGTTCATGAAAAGTGACTTGCAGTAACACATGGAATAAATTCACGTTAAACAACGGAAATAAATCACGAGACACACAAACCATGTTTATAAAAGAAAAAAAAAAACAACAAATCATAAAATTTTCTAATTTCCAGTCGGATAAATACTATAAATAAAAAAGGAAGTGTCACACTTTAGACTCAATACTGAAAATGAGCAATCACGTGATCACACACACACACACACACACACACAGAAAATGGAGTCCTTCATCCCATCTCCCGTAATCACAGAACTTTGCCGTGACTTGTCAACCGTAACCAAGGATACAAGGTTCCCGACTCCCTGACGATAAAAACAAGCGTCACGTGACACCGCGGAAGAGGAGTGCGAGGATCGGCATTCTGATTCTTCATCATCATCATCATCATCATCATCATCATACAACGCTATATAGCATTACTTATTTACACGTGATTAATGACAATGAAAAGTTGACAGGAAGTTGATCAATTCTCCTAATTTATGATCGATTTGTTCACACTTGTTTATGAATGTTATTAAAAAAAATATGATTATGGAGAAAAATAATCTTTCGATTTTTTTGTACACATTTGCCCAGATTAAAGCTAAATACATTATGGAATCATAACGTAATTTTCTACATATGCATGTGATACCATGCACTTCATTTACAGTAGTTTACTAGGAATTTATAGCTCAATCACATTTTCGTCCTCAAGTTCCTTAAAAGGGCGTTCGATGAAATCACTTCCTGTTCCTGGACAGCGAAACAGGGATGAACAGACATCAGACAGTGAAGTCGATAAATAAAGTGACTCTTACGCTCACACACACCCACACACACACTAAGGGCGGAGGCGGGGCAGCAGCTGATTGACAGGAAGGGGAGGGGCCAGGCTCATGGCTCGGCGAGTCATTTCGAGGGGCGTGGTCTGAGACCCGGACCCAACAGGAGTGAGAAAGAAGGCGGGCCACAAGTCCTCTCAGCCAATCAGATCTGTTCTTTGAAGGCTCCGCGGGCAGCGGTGGTAGCGGCGTTGGCAGCGGCCGTCTGAACGGTCTTGTTGGCCATGACGCCGGTGGCAAACTCCTGCTGCGCCTTCTCGAAGCTGGCACCGGTGGTTCTGTAGAGCGCGTGGACCTGCGGGGGAAGCGGCACGGTTTGAGTGGCAGTACACTGGGTGCCACAGCTAATTTTGTTGACAAAATATATTTGAATTTTCGTCAATGACACTTTTTCCCTGACGAAAACGAAACGAGAACTGTAGAAAAACTCCCACCCAGGGAAGAAAACTTTGACTACATTGATTGACACTTTGGTCAACCAAAAATAAACGAAACAAAAAGGCCTTTCGTGATGACGTCCAATCATAATCAGAGCTTGTGGAGAAAGGCGGGGTCAAACGCAAAGAGAACCAATCAGGACCGGAAGTCTTCACACATCACGGGCAGAAATACAACACACCTGAAGCGCCATCTGCAGATGAAACTTCTTTTTTCCTTTCACCGTGCAACCATTTGTTACTTATAAACGATTGCAATTATAATTAATTTTGTTTTACTGTATTTAATTTCCTCTTTGTTGAGGTCTCATTTACAAGAATACATTTGCTTGGCTTGAAAGAAAAGTTCAGGAAAAATAAGTTCAGGAAAATAGTTTTTCCCAAATATGTAAGATCTTTGTACATATTTTACGTGTTCATAGTTAACTACGCCATCAGATTTCTAAGACAGCAAATTTAGTAAACATTGAGATTATATAGCACTTTGTATTTTCGTTGACTAAATCTAGTGTCATTTAGTCGGCTAAATGTCGTGGTATTTAGTCGGCTAAAATTAGACTAAAACAAAAATAAAATCAAGATGACTAATTAAAACAAAGCGGAAGTGAAAGATTAAAGACTATGACCAAAACTAAATAAAATATCTGTCAAAACGAACACTGCTGGTGGCGTCTGACCTTCTTGAACATGATGAGGGAGATGACGGCTGAGGCGGTGAAGAGCGCGGCGATCAGGATCATGATGATGCCCACCGGGATGCTCTTGTTCAAGCCCGTCAGCGCAGAGATCCAGCCGCTGTAGATCACAGGGGAAAAAAATAGCGTTTTAATTGCACAGTTTCATCCTGCTTCTCATCTTTAACACTAAAAAACACTTCCAATCATAAATGAAATGATAACGGCAGTAGCACAAACAGGAGAAGTGATGATGTCACAGCGTAACTCCACCTCCAACACGCCCTCTTGTTCTCTTCAGCTGGAGTAAACGCTTAGTTTGGCTATGCTTATGTTTTTCTTTCTTGCCTTTGCGCTTTACAACAAGTCTGCAGAAAAGCTAGTGACGATGATGTGGAAGAGGAAGATGGCGAACAGATCAAAACGTGAACGTATCAAATTTATTCTCCTTGTCATCAGATTATTGGTCTGATGTGAAGCAGGAGTCGCTGCTTAAGATCATCACCAAACGTACGCACAAATAATTAAGCCCCTCCCCCATCTCCAAGCTCCTCCTCCGCTATGACTCCCTTAGCTCATTTGTCTGGTCTCAGAAATCTTATTAGGTTTTTACATTCTGTTACCAACACCTATTTTAACAATATTTGTTCTTTGGACACGTTTTAAAAATATGAAATATGAAAAATGAAACAAAAAAATGAGGCTAATTGAGGTCTGGAACGGATTCTTGACATCTTGAATTATTGAGCAAATAAATTAGGATCCGATCTACAGAAGCGGCTGAAGAAGAAAGCATCCCACCTCGCGCCCCACCCGGTGATGCCGATGGCCTGCAGCACGTGGACGCCAAACTGGCAGATGTAGACGAAGAAGAAGACGAAGAAGCGGAAAGAGCTGTCACTCCTGCGGGAACACAGAGCGGCGTCACCGCGGCGACGGCGAGCACGCGCGGGTGTGGCGTCTCCTACCTGAAGGCTCCGTACAGCGGTCTGTACCAGCAGACGAACGAGCACGGCGTGAAGAGCATGAACCACAGCATCGCCAGGCCGAAGTCCACGCCCCTCAGCGGGTCCACACAGAACCAGGCCAGGCAGCCAAAGATGTTGGCAAACAGCGTCCCCGTGTGGACTGAACAGAGAACAACAGGGACAGGCCTTTTAGAGATACAGTATATACAATGTTTGTATACACACACACGCACATAAAAATATATATATATATATTAGACAAACACACACATACATAGTATATACATATTTGCCGAAAGTACATCATATAAGTATAGTATATACTGAGTTTAGAATCTAATCTCTATCTATTTATATATATGAATGTGTGTGTGTGTGTATGTGTGTGTGTGTGTGAGAAAATATAAATATAATATCCACTCATTCTAGTGTGTTCTGTTTCTCTGAATACCCACAAAACCCCAGGCAGCGAACAACTGTCACATGACTCTGCTTTACTTAACAAATATCACATGACACAAAAGTTACAAAAGCAACCGCGGGCCTTCACACACTCACACACGCGCACACACACACACACACACACACACACACACACACACACACGTTACATTCTCGTCTTCCCTCGTTTGTGAGAATCTGGTGCTATACTGTATAGTATTCTGGATTATAAATAGAACTCAAAACCTTTTTTTTGTATGCTGAATGCTGATGTTGATGCTGAAAAATATTTTTCCTATTTCAAAAACCGACTATGCACCTTCAAGGTTCTCCTGCCTAACTAATAGACAAACTTCAGTTAGTTCAGAATGCAGCTGCTAGATTACTCACCAGTATGACCATAATAGTCCAGTATTAATGTTGATACACTGGTTATCTGTTAAATATCACATTCAGTTTAAAATTATTTTAATCACTTATAAAGCACTACACATATTAGCTTCTCTATATCTCAGTGAGCTCATCACATATTACGAGCCTACACGACTCGTGCGCTCACAAAACTACACCCAGCTTATAATACCCCGAATCTCCAAAATCTACAAGGGAGAAAGATCTTATGCATATTTAGCACCAAATGGAATGCCACAATTCACGACTCAGAACCAAGTCAATTTAAGTCTAGACTGAAGTTAATATAATCGTATAGAAAGGCTGCCTAGTCTAGTTGCTCGGAACCAAAACACACCTGCACCAAAAACTGTCAAAATCTTTACTTGTGGCTTTAATAAAATGCAACAATCTTCTATTTTTACATGTTTACTCATGCGCTTTGAGACGATTGTAACTGTGAAAAGCACCATACAAATGCACTAAGTTTTAACTTTATAAATCCGAATCTTTATAAACAAGCCACTTTTACATTCAAACCTTAGCACTTACTCTATATGAGTTTGACTATACTATTACTAGTGTGTTTGTTACTGGTCAGATGACAAACACAGAAAGCGACTAGAAATGTTTTTTTCTGAGGAGTCGCACAGAGGTTTAATGTCCGTGATCTGTGACTCTGTGTGACGAAGATTTGAAAATTCTGGCACCATCAACATTGAAAGTCATTATTAACTGTGTGTTTCATTTGTACAAAGTCTGCAGGAGATCAGCGACGCATCACTCACACATCCACAGGTAGTACATGATCTTGATGGTCTTCTGATACTCCACGGGAATGTCCACCGAGATGTCGTGATAGAAACACGGACCCATCGGAAACTTCTCGGGAAGCGGAGGCCAGTTGTTTTTCCTCCCTGCCGGTCCGGCGCAGAAACATCAAAGAGAGAGGAATCATGGGAAATGTAGTTTAACAGCAAGATGCTCGAGTGCGATTGTGTACATTCCAGTGAATTAGTTAATTGTGAGGATGAGTGTGTTTGATATATTTGAGTTACTAAAAGTAACTTTTAATTAAAAATTTAAATAATTTTATAAGTAACGGAATTTTTAACCTACAGTAGATTTTTTTATACAGTGGTGAAAGAAAAACAAAGCGGTTTCTGTTTGTGACGGACTGAAACGCTAGGTGGCGCTGTAAACTGCCGTCTCTTCACCTCCGGAAGCGTTGAGCGACTGCATCTCTCTCTCCCGGCGGTCCAGCTCCGCCGCCTTCCTCTCCAGCTCCTCCTGCCTCCTCATCAGCTCCGCCTGAGCCCGCAGCTGATCCTGCACACACACACACACACACACACACACACACACACACACACACACACACACATTAATGCGTGTCGGACGCTGTCAGAACCAATGACAAACATGAGAACGGCTCCTGCTAAATGTTACATTTTTTGTTTTGTTTTTACATTTCTGGTTACAATTACGTTAATATTCTCCTAAAGATACAAATGTTTCTTTATTTAGCAAACCTAACTTGTGACTCCTTGGTATCCTTTTGATATCGTTGTGGTTTGCAGTTTCTGTTTGTTGTAATATTAATGATTGTGTTGTTTAACCTTACTTCTTCCCGTGTGTTTTGTCTCTCTTAAATGTCGCGGCGTGTGTAATGTTTCTCTATTTCTGTTATTGAGCTAATAAAATCTTATACTGCATGCAGGTCTGCCTACGCATTATTTAAAGACGCACACACGCACCGTTGCATAAAGACGATGTGTTTCCATTTATTTCTGGCTCCTCCTGACTTGAAATATGAAACATGAGCGCTTATATTTACGCGTATATTTAAAATGGGCGATTATAAGCACTCCCAAGTTTTTGAGCGTCGAAAATCCGGGAAAAAAAAATTGATGCTTACATTCACGTAAATACAGTATTTAAGTATGTCTATATACTGTACGTATACGTATATACTGTACGCGGTAAGACGTTGTGTTGCGTCGCGTGTACGCCACAAACAGAGCGGCTCATGTGAGGGGGCGTGTCCTCAGCCGCCGGGCCCTTCTGTCGCCCCCTGAGGCCGTCAGCCGTTATTACAGAGTTATTACAGCACCAGCACAGATCGGCTCAGCTCCGGGTCTTCAGCCCCGGGCCGGAAGCTTCTGGTGTCCTACTGAGAGTCAGAAGACTCCATCCAGCCTGAAACCGCCCCACACAATCAATCCTTAAGAAGCGAGGAGAATCTTCCAGAATCTTCCGGCTGGCGATCTCAAAGCAAGATGGTGGAATCAATCGACAAAATCGCGGTCGGTGTTGTGACCTTTGAATTTTCTAATATAAATTTGGATCTGACGGACCCTTTCTCTAGTTCTGGGGTGTCAGGAGCAGTGCTGTCAGAAGTACAGTACTTAAGTAGAAATACTAACGTTAAAAAATACTTCCGTGGAAGTACACGCTCTGCGCTTTACTCTAGTAAAAGTACCGGAGCTGGCAAACCTACTTGAAGTAAAAAGTAAAATATCGCAAGGGGAAAATAATGTCATTTTAGGACTGTATTGCTCTATCAAAATGCTGTATATGATGACATTAAAAATGAATGCATTTTATACAATGCTTACATATTAAAGAACTGTGCGCTACTAAGCATTGCCATGTGATTCAGTGTAAAATATGATGACTAGTATTGTACTGGTGTAAAAAGTCACACTTCAAAAAGAGCTTTACTGGAGTGATGTAACGCAGGAACGCAGCAGAGCTTGTAGCTCATTCAAAAAATCATTTTTGAACTAATTTCAAAACTCATCAAACTCATTTTTACTAGGGTGACCATAATTTAATTTATTCTACATGTTGAACATTCTTTATTACGCTATATAAACTTGAACTTCCATTATTTCATATGCTTGCTTTATAATGGTGCCTACTGTAATAAAAGAAAATCTGTTAAAGCATGTAACTAAATAACAGTCTTACATTCTTTTATTTTATAGATAAATAGAACGTATGAAATAATGTCCTAAACAGGAACTCTTCCGTTCGGAAATCCAGCTTCAACGATATACAGCATCACGTAACAACGACACAGCATAAGATAAACAATAGAAGATACTAACTGAAATGTGAGCGGTGAGATCTCCAGCACCTTTATCAGATATCTGCAGCTTTACACGCGGGGCATTTCTTTGCAGTTGACCTGAATTTTCCGTGCATTATATGCGCCGCGCACAAACCATAAGGGGGTCGTAATTTGCGTTGGTCTTAGCGACTTTGTGTTGGTCTGGAACTAAGCGACTTTGTGTTGGTCTGGAACTAAGCAACTCTGGGTTTGTCTAAGCGACTTTGCGTTTGTCTGAAACTAAGAAAAACACTATATAAATCAACTTGAACTTGTAATGATACAAGTACAAAAATCTCACCCAGTAAAACGTAATTACTTTTTACTCTGTTACGACGCAGTTATCGTTACTGACAAAAACCCTGCGTTACTATAATTGCGATCACAGAAGCGGTTTTCACCCGAGCAGAGTCTGTACTCTTTTCCCCCTCTGGTGTGTGTGTGTTCAGGAGGCGGGACATCACTGGTGATGGGTGTGTCTGTGAAAGTGGTGCGGCTGAAAACGTAATTGGCTTGGATTAAATGCACACCATTTATCATCCAGACGTATATGCGTTTGGTCACAAACAAGCGCTCACCCAGCAGGAGTCAATGATGAGCGGAAGAGAAGAGCCATGAAGTTTAATTTTACTACCCGTTTACACTTATTTTTAGACTTGTTTGTGGGCCAGTTGTGGTCTGTGCAATAAATATTAAAAGTTCTAAACCATCTATTGTGTTTTATTATTCACTATAATGATAATATTTACAGAAATATATTGAATTTGATAGGTGTCTCTCACAATAATGCTTCACAAAATGCTTTATAATATTAATTTATTTTATTTAGTGTCCATTTCGTTCATTTTTACATATTCAATATTGACAGCAGCCAAGTTAATTGACAAAGTAAAAAAATGGTCGCAAAAAACTAATGAAATAGCACCTTTCCCTGGTAATTAGCTACTTTTATAACGATGTAACTCAATTACTAACTCAGTTACTATTTCTTAGAAGTAACTAGTAACTGTAACAAATGATAAAGGAATGTTCCCAACACAGTTAATGACGTATGTAACATCTCCAACAACAAGTAAAAAAAAAAAAAAGACGTTTCAATTTTACACTTAATGCGCTCAAAAAAAGGATGTCATTTCCGAGCTCGGGTCTGGAGAGGTGAAACGACGGAGCGTCAGGAATGGGCGTGTACCTGCGTCTGCTGCTGCGGTGGCGAGTAGGCCGGCGGCTCTTCGGTGGGCTTCATGATGGCCGGCTGTGTGTTAGTCGTGGGTGCGACGGATTTGGTGCCGGAACCTGGCGGGAGCTAAAAAGGCCACAGTCAGCAAACAAAAGGTTGATCGTTCCTAAAGCCAGACGAGAGTAATGTGTTTTAAAGAGCAGATGCGAGCGAAGGGTCCGTGTGAAGAGGAAACTGGAGAGACTGGTTCTGCTTTACACGCGCCTGATCTCCACTCACTCATTCTTCTCAAGCACATTAGTCTGCCACTGGAAAGCACACGCTATAACACAATATGTGAGGGAAACACGTTTATCACAAGCACTAAACCCACAACCATCTAGAAAACACAAGACGCGGGAGGAACGACAGTGAAGTTTCACTAAAATACGTCTTAAAAACCCAGTCCAACCATAATAGTGTGTGACACAATCATTAAAAAACGAGTTAAAAGATTATTTGAAAGATGACCTTTTAAATAAAATTTAAATTGCACTTAAAAAAAACATTTAAGCAATGTTATAAAATCTTACATTTCATACAAATGTATCAAATTATACATTTTAAATGACAATTGCTGAATGCACCACTGATACTTAATGGATAAAAGAGGTTATATATTTCTTATATATATATACTTTTTATTTTGATAAAATCAAATTATTTTAATAATATTTTAGGAAATGTAAAAATGAAAAAAATTGAATAGTATTTTTAAATAACTAAAAACTAAACCATTTGAATAATTAAAAGAATATAATTTATTCTTATTCTAATTAGAAGAATTTATTAAAATAAAGACATTAAAACTGTTGAACTTCAGCGTCTCATCTAGATTAGGTTAAAATACATTACAGTACAGATTTGTAATTGTTGCCATATTTTATAAAACCTTAATTTCACACGTTTATCAAACAATACGTTTTAAATAATAATTGTTCAATACAACACATTTGACTCAGTTATTTACAATGAAATAAATTGTAATAAAATGAATTAATTGAATAGTATTTGAGCTAAAAATAAAAAACTAAATGAATTATTTACAATAAAACAATTCGAATCATTTCTTTTTTATTTCAAAACAAAATTAATTGAAAAGTATTTGAGCTAAAATAATAATTTTATTTTACATGTACACAAATGAAGACAACGAAACGCGTTTTGAAACGGACTTCAGCGTCTCGTGTAGATGAGGTTGTGGTGTTCTGATGACATCATCAGGTGGTCCTCACCGGCTTGGAGTCTGTGAAGGGGTTGTACTCCTCCAGGCCAGGCGGGGCAGTCCGCGTCACCTGCGTCACAGACGGATCCTGCACAAAACAAGTGAGCATCTTAAGCGTCATGTGATCACGCAGCGCACACTTCCCACAGTGCACTGCACCCAGCGCAAACATCCACTTTACAATGTGAGGAGCCAATCAAATCAGACGTCTCATACACACTATTAAAAAAACCATGAAAGAGAACTTTCATAAAAACACATTTGAATCCAAACGCGTCGATTTCCAATCTGAACATTTCTAATAGAATTTATGTTCAACACAAGCAGCTTAGTTTGCACAAACTTGTTGACTATAATCAAATTTATCTCTGTAAGACACACAAGTGGATGAACACACACACGCACACACACACCCGCGCAGTAAGTGTCCTTTGTTTCCATAGCAGCTCCGGAGAGCCGAGCTCAGATCCCGAGGCGGATCCGTTTCGTACAGATTTGGGAGTCATGAATATTTCAGTCTGCAGAAGCATGAATCGTGCATGGGATAATCGTGCGGAGCGCTTACAAATCTGTAACGCGAGAACAAAACGCCAGAAAACGCCGTTTCTAATGGCCAGATCCATCGTCGGTCTTTGAACAGCGAGACGAAGCAAAAAGCCCATTGACCCTCGCTAGATAAACATGCAGCACGGGGACTTTTATTATGTCAACATCATTTTGTGATTTTTTTTAACCGGATCCCTTTTTTTATAATACGTACTATCCTCCATTGTTCCTTTAGCAATGCTCCACTTGCTCTAGTCTAATGATTCTTTGTGTGTGTTTGTGTGTATGTAAGCAACTTTTACTCTCTACTTGACTACATTTGTGATTGAGTATCTGTACTCTTTACTCCACTACATTTGAAAAAAAAAAAAAAAAAAAAAAAAAAAAAAAAAAAAAAAA
>MU204205.1:1852062-1900431 GCA_017309775.1 Paedocypris sp. Pulau Singkep
AGAGAGAGAGAGAGAGAGAGAGAGAGAGAGCGTGTGTGTGTGTGTGGTTACAGACAGAAACAGAGAGACAGACAGACAAACAGACATAAAGAGAGAGAAGCAGACAGAAAGAAAGAGAGACAGACAGATATAAAGACAGTAAGAGAGACAGACAGACAAAGAAAGCAAGACAAACTAAGACAGAGAGACTGAGAGAGAGACACACAGAGAGAAACAGACAGAGTGACTGAGAGAGTAAGACAGACTGACAGAGACAGAGACAGAGAGAGAGAAATTGAGAGAGAAACTCAAGCCTCCGTCTAATGTTTTAGCAGCAACAGGAAAGATATTTACCGTCATTGTCATTAGTTTGGGCAAACACACACACACACACACGGGACAGTCCCGCACACTGACGCCTCATCTGCTCCTCAGAAAGCGCGAATAACGGTGCGCGCGCGACGGACACAACAGCGGATTATGACGCAAGCGGCGCCGGGTCCTTTACCTGAAACGGGTTGCTGAAGTCGGGATCCGCGAAGGGGTTACTGTCGAAATCTGACATTATCCCGGGGAGATTCGCCAGAAAGGATGAATCTGTTCCAACGGCCGACGGAGAGAAACGCACCCGCAGCTCGAGACTGGGCACCAAGCGCAAAATGGCAGGGCCGGAAGTGACGTCACGCGTCAGCTGAACGGCTCTCTTACACATCGGTGTTCAAAACCCTCTACACTACAAATAATTTGCACTTCCAATACCCTCTCAGGTTCCAGCGACTCAAAAGCGGTTAAATGTATTTACAAAAATAAAATAGGTTTAAAATGTTGTGATTATCTATAATGAATTTACAGCATTTTGTACATATTTTACGTATTGTTTTTGTATATTGTATTGTGCTTTTGTTTCGTTTTTAAAAATACATTTATTATGTAAATTTTCCGACAACTGCGGAATTGTTCTTATCTTATGTATCGTAATTGATTGCTGTGACTAATGTACTGCGTATAAATTAAATCTCAGTCAAACTCAGACGTTCGTAAACTTTATAGTACTTGGAAAAATTTATTTGTAGTTTATATAATATCTCACTTGTGTAGTCAAAGTCAAAAGTCAAAGTCAAAGTCAGCTTTATTGTCAATTTTGCCATATGTACAGTGCATACATACAGAAAATCGAAATTTCGTTCCTCTCAGTCCCTAGATACAAACAGATACAAACAGATGACATTTCAACATATTGTTATAACATTATTGATGCGAATAATAACTTAATAAATACATTTCCCATAAATAAGGTAGATGGGAGGAAGACCAAACGCGGACTTCCCTGCCATCCAGAGGCCAATTAAGACATTGCAACTGACTGAATAAGTAATTAAAATAGCACGATCTTGATCAATGCCACTCAGTAGTGAAACCCACCGGACCGGGATTCGAATCTGCAAATGGGTGGCTATTAAAAACGAGACTTCCTTTAGGTTACGATATTGTAAGAATTTAAGTTATGTTTTGTTTTTTAACCCGTGTGGCGCTCGGATCGGAGGGACCCGTTTTCAGTTTTTATCAAAAGAAAAAATAAACCACAAATTATTTCCTAAAACTCAGTGGTTTGGCTCATTTACTGTGAAGAACATACATCTAAACACGATTATAGCACGTCTGACCACATATTGCACACCTGTTGAAAAAAAAAAACGATTTTAATTGGGTCCAGCAGACCCGAGCCACCAAACTACTAACAACACCACACAAGTGTATATATTCAAATAAACATATCGACAAAAAAGTTTCGACCGCGAAGCGGCGCGTGTTGCTCAGACCGCTGTTGTGTAAAATATCCACACCGGACAATTTCCTACATCGCGCTATGCGCATGCGCGTTATACAATTACGTCATGTACTCGCCACTTCTGGAAAAAAAAACAAACAAACAAAAAAAACGGATAGTTATATCTTTTTCATATTCAGGAATTGAAATGAGAAAATCACGTGTATAAAAGTTGATGAACAAGTAGTTCCACGTGCTCGCATAGTCTGAAGTCAGGAAAATTAGCATTTTTATCTTAATTGTATATAATTGTATATAATACAAAATATATAATACATAAACATAAAATATATGTTTTAATCTCTTAAATTATATTTAAAAAACAATTACCGTCATTGCACGTTAATGTATTTTGACGCGCATGCGCATAGCACAATTCAGTAAATTGTCCCGCGTAGGAAAAACCGTGACGCCCGACACGGAACGGAAGCCGAGATATTGCAAACCGGAACTAGAAAAGTGCGGAGCCGCGGCTGGGCGGGTCAGTGAGTGTTGGTGTAGAGTGTGAGTAAAGATGCGGCCTCGGCGGCTGCTGCTGCTCGCGGCGTGTGTCCTGTGGAGCGTCTGTCCGGCGGCGGCCATAGAGCCGGTCAGCACCAGCATCGCGCTGGGAATGGCCGCGGCTCTCACCGGCTTCTTGGCCCGGTACCAGAACGTGTTTTACTACTTCCGCGAGTGCTGCAGACCCGAGTGGATCTCCTTCAACCAGACCGGTATGACGTCACGCGTCACAACAAACACCGATGCGCCGCGGTTTCAGATTCTGGTTTACACTAAAACTTAACACGATCGCACTTTAGCCCGTGTTTCCTGTGATAAAATCGCACAAATGACACGGACTGTCACTTTGTTCCGTTTCTGCTGTGTTCGATGACTCTTACAGAAACCATTTGGCTTTTAAACTTTGCTAATTGAGTTTCCCAAGGAAGCCGAAATCAGTTGAATGAGTCGATCATCGCCGATCATCTAGGAAGCGTAACATATTCTCGAGCGTAACATGAACGTTTCGCACACGTACACGTAAACAAAAAGTTCAATGACCTAGTGACCGAGTCACGCGGTGACGTCACAGCACACGCGTGAGACTCGCGTTCATTTTCTTCCATAGACCAATAAATGATTGATGGAATATTTTAGTGACACAAATGCATTTTTTCAGCTACTGTGTTGGTTTCTTTGTGCAGAACGTCATCTGTATTTATCTGTATGTTCTTAGAGATCCGAGCTAGTCATTAGCCCTGACGTCACTATGAACAATCTAAATAGTTTTTATTTATAACGTATCCCTGGGTTTTTAGCTGTACGCATTTAAATGTAAATATCGAAATATTTGTTTTTATTGATGTGTCTGAAGCGCTCAGCTGGTTATTTGTACGCACGCGCCGTGCGGCGCACGCGAATGACGTCACCTACCAGGAAGTGAAAGCAGTGAGTTGGAGCTGGTTAGTTGTTTTCGACTTCCACCCAGAGCGTGGATGATTCGTCCCGTACAATGAAAGCGTTACGTGCCGCTTTATGCACCACTCTGCTGCACGGCATCCTGATCTCGGGGCTGCTGGTCGAAGCCATCGAGCCCGTGTCCACCACCCTGGCGGTCGGCGCAGGCGCGGGAGCTGCAGCGGCGCTGGGGAATAAGATATATCGCTTTTTTTTCGAGTCGTGTGACGGCAACTGGGTCTCGTTTAACGAAACAGGTAAAACGGTTTTACAATCTTTCACTGGTTCACAAGACAAAGCGAATAGAACTGTCGTGAACGGCGCTGATCGAGGTCGACAAACGCATAAAGCTGCTGTTTTAGTCAATCGACGTGTTTCTGTTTTCAATTTCAAGTCGTGAAATTGTTACATTTTGCTTCCGTTTTAAGTACAAATGATACCTTTCACGTAAAACGAATCTAGTAAAATGCTGCACAGTGTAACAACTATAGTGGCATAATGTAACATTTCCGTCTCCGTCTTAACTTTCTTAAATCAAATCCAGTTCACGTATTGCACCTAAACTGGTTACATTTTGGTTAGTTTTTAATATAAGAGTGACACATTTTATATAAAGCCAATTAGTTGAAGTGCTACGTAATGTAACATCTTTAGTAACACAATGTAGCATTGCATTCAATTATTAGAATGCTACATAATGCGTTTTTTTTTTATCCGATACGACATAATTATTATTATTATTATTATTATTTTAACAGACTAAATGTATATAATAATAATAATGTTACATCATGTAACATCTTGTTTACATCTAGTATCATAAAGTGGCATTTCATTCATTTATTAAAATGTAACCTTTTCCTTTAAGGCTTTGGCGGTGTTTCTGTCTTTTAGATCATCTTATCTTTATCAAATCGACGTCATGTAATGCACATAAATACATTTTGGCTGGGTTTTTTTTACATAAGAATGGTACATTTTATTTATTTAAAGCTAGTCTGTTAAATTGTAACCTTTTTCTTTCAGGCTTTGGCCGTGTTTCCGTCTTTAGATGGTCTAAACTCTATTGAATCAAATCAAGATTGTGTTTTTACAATCTGACACAGCAGTCTATTAAAGCAATGGCGTGAGTGTGTGTGTGCGTGTTGCCCTTTAGACTTGACTGTGCCACTCCTGTGTCCGACAGCACTGCGGCACGGGCTGGAGAGCAGGCTCTTCGGGCAGCACGTGGCGTCTCAGGTGGTCCTCAAGGCCGTCAGCGGCTTCATGAACAACCACAACCCCAAGAAGCCGCTGGTCCTGTCTCTGCACGGCTGGTCCGGGACCGGGAAGAACTTTGTGAGTCAGCTGATCGCGGAGAGCATCTACTCCAAAGGCATGGCCAGCAGCTTCGTCCATCTGTTCACGGCCACCGCGCACTTTCCTCACGAGGTTCACGTGGACGCGTACAAGGTGGGTGGGTGAGGGTGGGCGTGGCTCCGGGCGGGGCGGCGGCCCTGACGTCCTGTGATGTGTGTGTGTGCGCGCAGAGGCAGCTGCAGGAGTGGATCCGGGGGAACGTCACGCTCTGCCCGCGCTCCATGTTTATCTTCGATGAGATGGATAAGATGCACCCGGGCCTGATCGACAGCATTCAGCCGTACCTGGACTACTACGAGAACCTGAGCGGAGTGTCCTACCGCAAGGCCATCTTCATCTTCCTCAGGTCGGTCCCCAACGGCATTTAAGAGCTGCTGGTTTAGTTAGTGAAATCAGTGTTTCACTCTCTCTCTTTCTCGCTCACGCGCTTGAGCGTAACTCAGCCGATCGATCATTGAAATATTTTGAATAAAAGATGATCTTGCATTACTTCTGTCGTATTTTGGGACGCCTGTTGTGGGTGTGATGACGCGGGACGCACGTGACGTTCTTTTTAACATTTACTTTTACATTACATGATATTTTTCATTCAATTTATTTATAATCTAAGCAATTAGTAATATGTGTTATTACATTGCAGTTTGACAACCTGATTTTCAGGGTTGAATATTTAAAATGATTTATATTTAAAAGAATCGCGATCTTTATTCTAGCAAAACAAATCATGATTCTCATTTTATCCAGAATCCTGCATCTCTATCTTATTATAAATAATAATAATAATAATAATAAGAGAACCTTCTAAATAAAACATTTATTTACATTTAATTAAATTACATTTTCCTTGTAAATACGAAAATATGTAGGCACTGTGCTTTAATTTCAGTTGTTGATGTGAAATAAGTAATCATATAGAAGTTCTGTGCTTCCTTAAATTATTTCACTAACTAAGATTCGCGGGGAAAGGTTTTTTTTTCACTGTGTACGAAAAAGTACTTGTTTTCAATTTTTAAACTTTAAACACAATTTGATAATAGGAGGGTTAAAGTATCAGGTTGTGAGCTGTGACCCTTATTTAACGACTGAGGCTTTGTTGTTGTTTTTGTGGCAGTAACACCGGCGGGTCGGACATCGTGCAGGTGGCTCTGGACTTCTGGAACAGCGGGAGAGAGCGTGAGGAGATCCAGCTGAAGGACCTGGAGAACGTGCTCTCCGTCTCCGTCCTCAACAGCAAAGGTCTTCTTCTGCTCCTCCGCCGCGTCTGCCGGCCGGTTCTGACCCGCTCGTTTCCCCCGCAGGTGGATTCTGGCACTCCAGCCTCATCGACAAGTTCCTGGTGGACTTCTTCGTGCCGTTCCTTCCTCTGGAGAACCGACACGTGGTGCTGTGCGGCCTGGCGGAGATGGAGGCCAAGGGTCTGAGCCCGGACCCGGCGGTGGTGGGGCGGATGGCCCACGAGCTCATCTACTTCCCCGCTAAGGAGCGCGTGTTTGCGGCCCAAGGCTGCAAGACCATCTCCAGCAGACTGGACTTCTTCATCGAGTGAAGACGGTTTAGAACCTGAACACTGTGACTGATCTTCAGCTTCTGAAGCATCACGCGGCCTCCAGACACTCGATGGAGGAGGATGAAGGCCTTGATTGGGAGGATGAAGAGAATTTTTAATGTGGATTCTCGGAACACTACTCTGCAGGAATTGTAATGGAATACAGTGTGAAGAAGCTTTTTCTGAAGCGAATCGTGAAATGAGTTTTCCAGGGTTTCTTTCTGTCGGGAGGCGGAAGCGAATCCGTCTCGTGTCAATTGTGTTTTTTTTTTTTATATATATGATTTTGTTAGTAATTGTTTTTGTTTTTTTGGAAAGTTTCTGGTTTTATTTGACTATAATCTCATCGTAAAGATCTACTGATGAACTAAAGCACTTTTAAACATGAGTAGGTTTGTTGGTTCTGATAAAGCTGACGACTTTCACTGCAGAATAAGCCCTTTCTTTAACGTGTCGCTTTAATGTTGTTTCAGCCATCGACTAGTGAAAAGTAGTTCATTTTTTATTTTCATTTTTATTTTAAATATTTAACCTTTGAAATTAGGCTGTCAAACAGCAATACAATACATATTAATGTGCTTTAAATATAAACACATGGAATGAAAAAAATCACTATTAAACTATAATGTAATAAAATATAGACAAATCTACTGACAGTAAACCTGACAGAGATCAGAGTTTGGCAGAATTGCATCATTAATTAAAAAAAAAAAAAAGTATTTAGTGACTCGGGATGAAACTTTTGCAGACACTCGGAAAAAAGACAAAAACAGGAGCAGAACGTGCAACAAAAGTCCGACCATCTGAGTTATTAAAGAACAACGGATTTTATTAAATCCAGGTTGAATGTTACGCTCATTACAAATGACAATCCACGCAGAATCAAACTTTACTTGTACACAAGGCTGGACTCCAGGTCCGTTACACCAGCAGCACGGCGTTGATGCAGCCGTCGTTCTCCGGGTTATTCGTCACTTGAGCATATTTACCTGCAACGGAAAAACAAAGATGAAACGCGCATCTGGTGATAATAAACATCCGGAAGAATCCACACTGACCCCAGATGACCTTTCCCCCCTGCGTGACCAGGCCGAGCTCGCTGACGTTGACCTCGATGACCGTTCCCTTGGTGATGACGCCCAGGGTGGTGTAGAGCGTTGAGGACGGGTTCTTCTTCACGCCCAGGATGGGCAAACAGAAGGTGGCTTTGAGCTCGGGGTGGGTGACGTGCGCCTTCTTGAACCTCAGACCCTGCGGAGCGTCACATGTTTGCGTCTGATCAGTCACTTGCCACTAAAAACAGGTTTGTGTCGACGCATCATGGCGTTTATATAATAAAAGTCTTCCCACTGTGAACGCAAAAACCAGTATGTGCCACAATATGGTTTTTGCAATACTGTGGATACCGTTACACATGTATTACATTTTTATACACGTATATAAACACTTTAATACAGTAGAACACATTTGTTTCGTCACCATTTTCAATGATGACACAAAGACATTGCTAATCGAACACAGACAGTGTTGTTTTATAAATCCGACTGCAGCAGCTGCGATGTCTGTGTAATGTCTTTAAGGGCGGCTTAAGTCGTTTGTAAACGTGTTTCACGCGACGCTAAATTCACAGACGCGCCACGCGTTATAATCTGCCATGCGTGCGAGAGGGAAAGAAAGAAAGAACACTTAAAAACAAACAGCAGAAATAAAGCTGCCGGAGAGAAATAATGTCTCTCTCTCTGTCACTTTCTCTCTCTCATTTTTCAAAAAAACGTACGTATTTTTTAAACTTATAAAAATAGTGTTACAGTAAAATAGTGTTACTGTAAAAAAATATTTACAGTATTAATAGAAATGGCAGATGCTTATCCAGGTTACCGCCTGCGTGTCTAACCTCTTACGTTAAATAAAGTTACAAATTTTGTGTACAAGTTATGTAATTAACGTCTAATAAAATGTAATGTCCACGCCCCCAATACCGTCTGCACACTAGAAAATACTGTGATGTTTCCCTCATACCGCTCACTCAACCCTACTACTGTCAGTGTGCAATGTCCAATTAGACACTTACAAACTAAATAAAGTTTATTTCCGCTGCACTTTTCCAGCCAAAAACGGAAATGACTGGAATCTGTTTTAACACTTATGAATCTGTGATTATCTGTGAATCTTAACACTGGAACTTGTGTTAAAATGGTCCCACCAGCCGTTTCTGGTGGCTGGAGAAAAGCGGTGAGATGTGCAGAAACGTCCCGAGGTGATTCTGCTGCAGATGAATTGAATGTTTGCGTGACAGATGCTCACCATGGGTCTGATGAAACGCTCGTATTTGGGCGGTTTCCGCGTGAATCCGTCTCCGACGAAGCAGACTTTGGTGACCATCCTCTTCCAGGCCTTCTTCTGTCTCTTCCCGGTGCGGATGACCTTCAGGACCTCCGTCTCTCCCTGCGCTCGCACCTTGGGCAGAGGAACCTCCCACTTCCCCTGAAAACATCAGAGGAGAGACGACCGTCACGACGACCCTCCGTCTTCAGTTCATTTAATACCTAATAATAATTCATAATAAAAATATATATTTGCAAAATTATTAACACATTTAAAAACTAATTATCGCATTTAAAAAGCACCCACCTGATTTTATCAGGCACCAAATAAAACTTTTAAAAACGTTGCTTTTTTATTTCTTGCTAAATTACAATAATACTCTCTTTAAAATACTTTTTTTTTTAACCTTTATTTAATAAACCAAACTTATCACCTCAACGTAGTTTCGCTTAAAAAAAAATTTAAATCGGAATCGCACAGCAGACTAAAGATAAATAAATATCTATAGAAATTAATGATTCTATTTAGTTTAATCTTACTTCTTCCAGTGCTTATTTGTCCCTGTTAAGTGTCACGGCGTGTCTAATGTTTCTTAACTTCTGTTATTTCTGAGCCAATAAAAGCTTAATTACACGTCTCCCTCCGGAACCATTATTTAAAAAATTAAAATTAAAAGTAAAAAAAAAAGGGCACAACACACACGCACCGCTGCATAAAGACATGAAAATAAAGACTGCATAAAAACATGATTCCGCTTAATTGTGACTGTTCCTGACTTGAAAAATGAGCGCCTATATTTACGTGGATATTTGATGTCTGCGATTATAAACACCCTGCACGTTTTTGAGCGGCTAAAATGGGGGGGCAGGTGCTTATATTTGCGTAAATACGATAGCTGATCGATTAATCGATTACCAAAACAATTGTTAGATGCAAACATGAAATATAAACTAAATAAACTAAAAAAAAAAACGTAAATTCCGTGATTCTGGAAGTCTCTCTTACAGCTTTCTCTTTCCTCTTCTGTTTGATCATGTTGGAGAGAACTTTGGCTCGTGATTGGCCCTCTCGGTCCAGCAGGTAAGCGGGCACCGCCCCTTCTGGCGTCTTCTCGTCGTCTTTCTGTTTGCTCTTCCTCTGCTCGTGCATCTTAATGCTGCGGCACAAAAACGGGCATTTCAGTGACGGAGCGGTTGAGAACGCGGTTTCACTTACGTCTTCTTCATCTGGATCTTCTCGGCGTGTCTCTGTTTGTGGTAGAGTTTGGCTTTGAGGCCGATCATCTTCCTGGCTTTGTGCGAGCGCTCGTGCGCCTCTCGACTTTCCTTCTTCCTCTTCCTCTCGTGGTGGTCCAGGCGATAGCCATGACGCTTGCGGTGGAGCTCGATGTGCTCGTTCTGCGGCTGCGGAGAGAAAAGACAAGTGCCAAAGCTGTAGAGTCAATGGTAAATATTGTTTGTAATCTAGCAATAGTAGATTCTGTTTGTAATCCTGTAATCTAGCAATTGGCGTTTACAAAACAAACTTGTTTATCTATACTAATAGATGATACTTCAAACTTAGTACATCAATCAAATATAAATATCCGTGTGTGTGATTATTAACATGTTGAGAATGAATGCCATATGCACCTCTACATCTTTTTGATTATTAGATTTTAGTGGTTTATCATTAATTACAAATCTATGCCCATAGGTATGTGTTTTATTACAGTAAGTCGTACACAAGAACAATCACGTGTCAACCCGAGCCAAACAAACAAACTGTTTACACGACAATAAAAATATCAATGTTCTTACCATGATGCTTTTCTGATCTTGTGTGTGTTTATAAGTATGTCGAATTCAGTTCTTGTCGATTCTTGCCGTTTAAATCCGATGTTTTTGCTGCGTTTGGTTCAAGGCTCGAGCTCGCGATGTTGTTCGCTCAGAGCCTGTTCTTCAGAGGAAGTGTCACAGTAAAACCTGTCCGACACATCGCGCTCTCCGGTACGAAATCTCCGCAGATTTGCTTGCTTTTACAACTATTGCATATTTATAAAAGCTAATTAACGATAGAAATGCCAGATCGTCTCTCAGTTATTTGAGTTGACACGTTTTGCCCGTTTGCGTAAATATTTCTGGAACTAATCGAGCAGTTGTGTTTTCAGGGGACTGTTTTAGATGAAACACAAACACAACAGCATGGCTGATGAGTCTCCTGCAAAGAAAAAAAAGACCGACAACATCTCACGTAACGAGGTTTTAACACGTTTCTGCTGTTTTACATTTGCTGTTTTTGATTTGTGCTTTGTACTGCATTTTCTGTATGAATGTATTGTTTTCGTACCTAAAAGATGGTTTTGTGTGTACATTTTTAAAAAGCTGTGTGATTTGAATATTTTATTTTTAGGGTGAGAAGAAAAAATTGAAAAAATGGAAAGAACAAAGTAAGTAAGCGCAAGAAATAATTTCTTTAATCGTCGACACGAGTCAGCATCAGGACCACAAAACTATCTTCCGTACAAACATACGTGCCTGATTCATCACTGCTGCTGTTTCATTTCCCAGAGAAGCAAAAAAGACAACAGAACGAATTGAACCTCATTCAGGAACTGGAAAAACAGAAGACGAAAGTGAAAAACAAGGATGAAAAGGCTAAACAGTCACAGCAGGACGCGAAGGAAAGTAAAGGTGAGATGACAGATGGAGAGAGAGATTGACAATTGGTGCATTTTCTAACAAGTATTTGTAAAGTAAAGTAAAGTGAGTGTAAATATGCCGAACCATATCAAAATTGTTGCTCTGCCTTTAACACGTTGTAGATTGTGCTGGCACAAGTATTGAGCCTGCATTAGTATGACAGTGAAGTACAAACGCACACACATAAAATTCAAATTCAATTTTTTTATTTGGCATACATGGTATGACATGTAGTGAAGTGTGTTTTTTGATCATGCAGCATTTAAACATGGAGATGGGGGAGATGATGCATTCAAGGGAAATACAGTAAAATGAAGATAAAGGATGGAAATACAATTAATTATAGTAGATATAAAGATAAAATATGAATAAAACACAAAATTGTGAAGGTGAAGACAAAAATACAATCAAATATCGTAAAAAGATATGAAGATAAAAAAAAAAGATTAAAAAATGAGTAAAACACACGCACACACACACACACACACACACACACACACACACACACACACACACACACACACACACACACACACACACACACACACAGCTGTGGTGTCCGCTCATGATTTGTTTCCTGTCAGGTCGGCCCTACACGGTCAGCGTGGCTCTGCCCGGGTCAGTGTTGGACAATGCTCAGTCCCCGGAGCTGCGCACATACCTGGCCGGTCAGATCGCCCGGGCCTGCGTGGTCTTCTGCGTGGACGAGGTGGTCATTTTTGACGAACAGGGGGAGGACACAAAGTAAGTGAGCTGATTGTTTGTCCATCGTCATGTTTTTGCCGTTTAAAACATTAAAGACGACCTTCAGAAGTGTTGAAGGAGAGTTCAGAGGTGTGGGGAAGAAAGGCCAGGCGTGTGTCCAGCTCGCACGGATCCTGCAGTACCTGGAGTGTCCACAGTGAGTGCTGTCGGAATTACAGCGGTATCCTGACTGATGACATTTCCGAGTAACGAAATGTGTCGCCGCAAAAATGTCGTCCCAAGTTCTAAAATATTGGAGTACAGATGTGTACAAATTCGTCGTTTAATCTTCTTTTCACGGCAAATAAACAAAAAAAAAAGAGTTAGTTTCAGATATCTTGCTTCCAAAAGAAAAAATAAGCTTGTATTCTCCCAAAATGGCGATGTATATATATATATATATATATATATATATATATATATATATTATTATTATTTTATTTATTTATTCTCTCTCCTGTAGAGCTGCCATCTTTAAATGACGTCGTGCAAATCCTTGAGATTTTCGTAACAAATTTTCAGGGATTTCTCAGGGATTTGCTATGTAACATGTTTTTATTACATTTTTTTGCCACTATTTTATGATTTATAAAAAGGTTTTGTCTGAATTTACAAAGTCATGGCACAGTTTAGGTGGATTACATGTAAAATGCGGCTTAGCTAACGACATTTTCACCAAATTAAATGGCTCTCAGCACAGATTATTTTCGTAAGTCGGGGTCCCACTGTTTTGTGTCCCATATAACAACCACAAGTGTGTTCTGCACAGATACTTGCGCAAGTTCCTGTTCCCGATGCATCGTGACCTGACGTTTGCTGGTGAGAACCACTGAAGCGTTGTTAGCTTACAATGCTTTATTAGGCTCTTATTGTGTGTGTGTGTGTTTAAGGTCTGTTAAACCCCCTGGACAGCCCTCACCACATGCGTATTGACGAGGAGGCGGAGTTTCGAGAAGGGGTGGTGCTTAATCGTCCCTGCAAACCCGGGAGAGGCTCTTTTGTGAACTGTGGGATGAGAAAAGTGTGTTTTTGGCTCAGTCGTTGTCGTTTTTTGTGTCGTTTGTGTTATTGGAGAATTGTGTAATAACAGTTTGATTGAATCCACAGCAAGTGACGATTGATAAAGAACTGCAAGCTGGGCTGAGAGTCACCGTACGGATGCACAAGGGCCAAGGTTCGCACACACACACACACACACACGCACTCACACGCACTCACACGCAGCTGTGTTGTCTGTTCCTCAGAAGGAAAGGTGTGTAGAGGGGCGGTGGTGGCTCCTCATGTGCCCACCACGGAGGCGGGGCTATACTGGGGCTACAGCGTCCGTCTGGCTTCCTGTCTCAGTGAGATCTCCTCGGCTCTTCCTCCGCTCGGCTGCTTTTCTCCAGTGCTGAGAGACGGACTGTGTTCCGGCAGGTTCTGTGTTCAGCGAGAGTCCGTACGCCGAGGGTTACGATCTGAGCGTGGGAACCTCAGAGAAAGGCACCAGCGCCGATGACGTCACCCTGTCTCCATTCAAGTACGTCTTTCACAGAGTCCCGTGTGTTCCGTACTGTTTCTACCGTTGTACTGAGAGAAAAACATAACAGCCGTGATTTTTTTTCGCTCTTGATGGTTTTATTGAGAAGTCTAATGATATGAAACTAGGTTGAGATCAAACTGTGTCTGGTTTTCAAGACTCATAGAAAGAATATAAATAAAATGTAAAATATTAGTCTCTCATATAAAAAAACTGGTAAAATACTGATTTAAAGTGCCAATAACAGACTTAAATTTGTAGGGGATTTAAACTCTGACTTTAAATTTTGCCTTGACTAACAATGACCTCTCAGACCAATCACAGATCAGAACCGGTTTAAGTTCATTGATTCATCGGCCAATCAGATTACACAAGAATTGTACTACACAAGATCTGGATATCGTTCTGATATGAGGAGGTAAACTCCAGATATTGTTGATTTGTATGAAGGTCCAGGTGAATTTATGTATTTATTATCGCTGCACAGAGAGTGTTTAAATTATAATAGTGTGTAACATAATATACTACAATGTTTTAGTGTTATAGATCTATATTCACAATACTTGTAAATGTGTTTCTGTATCAGTAAAGTTCAGGTCAAAAATGTAGTTTGTCTTAAAAAGAGGGATCTTAATTACATATTTTTTACTCGAAACCTGTTTGGAAACTTTATTTAAAGTAAATTAGAAGCAGGAGGTAACCTCTATACAGTAAACGTCTGTCATTTTTAATTACAGTTTGTCTGTAAAGTAGTAGCCCTGCTGTTTATTCAAAAAATGAGAGCGAGATAGACAGACAGAGAGAGAGAGAGAGAGAGAGAGAGAGGGACAGAGCGACAGAGCGACAGAGAGAGAGACGGACAGAGAGAACGATGGAGATACAGAGAGAAAGAGCAACAGATTGTGAGTCTGAATTCCGAACGTCGCGTGAAACAGACGTTTACAAACGAATTGGAACTTAATACCAGTTTGTCCCAGTTTACCGCCCAGGCCTACTTTGACTAGACTGTCACTCATTGGCTGGTCTCTCGTTCAGGCACCTGCTGGTGGTCTTCGGGGGTCTGGACGGATTAGAAGCCAGTGTTGAGAGCGACGAGAACCTGAATATCTCTGACCCCGCTCTGCTCTTCCACCATTACCTCAACACGTGTCCGGCCCAGGGCAGTCGAACCATCCGGACTGAGGTAACGTGTGGTCCAATGGTTACAGTGGGGCTTGGCACAAACAAGATACTGAAACCTAGAAGAGCTGGTTAAACACCAATTATACACTGCATTTAATGAAACATGATTGGTTTCTGTCTCACAGGAAGCCATATTGATCAGCTTATCAGTGCTGAGGCCGAAAATCACAGCGCTGTTTCAGGGATGAGGCGAGGCAAGACGCGCGCTATTGTTCATCTTTTTTTTGTAAATCGTTGCTTTCTAACAATAAATGACCCGTGACACAGACGAACGTTTTCAAACATGTATTTATTGGAGACGAGCGTGTAAAGAACGTTCACGACAAGACGAGCAATCCACAAAACCGTCCAATCACAGATCGGTACTTACCAGAGCAATAATACGTGTTTCTGTACAGAACTCTTTTCAATTAAAGCGGCGCACGGCTCCGTCTTTATTACCGGTTTTAGGCCATGATAAAGGCCTTTCTAAGTGGGTGAATCGGGTTTGTCGCCATCTGATGTGATGGAGGGTGAAAACACGATGCAAATGATGCAACATTCAACACAGTCCAATGAGAACACAGCACAACTGGCGTCAGCCAATCAGAGCAAGGCAATTCACTGCACACAGTATTTATAGTGTTGCATGGGCACAAACGGGGATCAAATGCATGTGAGTTTATTGGCCTGTTGTCTGGCCTTTATTAATTTTAATAAATCTTCTATTAATCTGATTTGTGCATTGGATTATGTTCAGTAGTGATTGGGGGCATCGATCTGCAGTATTATGTGATTGTAAAACGTTGTAAAGTGCAAACACATGTACTTTAGATTTACGTATTTCATGAGTAAAGAGGCAGAAAATACTGATTCCAAATAACAAGTGAGTTTCTAAAACTGCAAAGCAAATGAAGCTGAAACCCACTGGCGAACCTGAACCATTTAAATCGTGCACTTATGAACTCCACTCGTACAAACGTGTAGAAAGGTCGTTCCGTCGCCTCACAAAGGTCTTATGTACAGAATAGAACACTGGTGATATTGTAAACGCTCTCTGAGATACATTCATATGTGTTGATTGTACAAGAAGAACATAAATCCACCGTTTGGCAAAAGACACCAAGCTTCATTCGGTCTCTTAAAAGTTCTAAAAGGCCACAGTTCGGGAGAAACCGTGTGGGACGTGAGATTTCACATGCTTGGGAATAAACCTTCTGGTCTCCTCAGAGCTGAGTTATGACCATGAGAAGGTCAGAGGTCACCAGGCGGGCTTCTGAGAAGGTCAGAGGTCACCAGGTGAGCTTCAGAGAAGGTCAGAGGTCACCAGGTGAGCTTCTGAGTAGGCCAGAGGTCACTAGGCGGGCTTCTGAGAAGGTCAGCGGTCACCAGGCGGGCTTCTGAGAAGGTCAGCGGTCACCAGGTGGGCTTCTGAGAAGGTCAGAGGTCACCAGGTGGGCTTCTGAGAAGGTCAGAGATCCCCAGGCGTGCTTCTGAGAAGGTCAGAGGTCACCAGGTGAGCTTCTGAGAAGTTCAGCGGTCACCAGGCGGGCTTCTGAGAAGGTCAGCGGTCACCAGGCGGTCTTTTGAGAAGGTCAGAGGTCACCAGGCCGGGCTGCTGTAGCTGATGTTGTACTGCTTGGCCCAGCGAGCGAAGACCTGCTTCTCGGTGATGAAGCGATGGTGTGAGCCTCTGCGTCCTCGCTCGCTCTGCAGGTACGTCACGCACTCGTCCGGACCCCGCGGCTTGTAGTAGTGATAGGGCAGTCGCTTGGGCTGCGGACGTCTCCTGCAGAGCAGAGCAGTCTGAGATCAACACCACAACTCTGCTGGGAAATAGACACGCCACAGGAGGAGAGAGAGAGAGAGAGACTTACATTTGGTTAAAGGGAGAGAGATGAGGGAATAAGAAGATGTGTGGGGGTATATGGGGGGCGAGAAAGAGAAGAGACAGTGGGCGAGTGGGACATGGAAAGAGAGAGAGAGAAGAAGAGAAAGGACGAGTGGGACATGGAAAGAGAGATACAGAAAAAGAGACAGTGGACGAGTGGAACATGAAAAGAAAGCAGAGTGAGTGTCAATATGAGTGAGCGAGTTCAAGTTCTGAGCATTTGTAAGGCGCTTTTCACAGTTTGAACTGTCTCAAAGCGCACAAGAGACAGAAGAAGATAGAGAGAGACAGAAGAAGAGACTGTGGCCGAGTGGAACATGGAAAGAGAGACAGAAGAAGAAAGGCAGTGGGCGAGTGGAACGTGACAAGAGAGAGAAAGAAAGAAGAGACAGTGGGCGAGTGGAACGTGAAGAGAGAGAGCGAGAGAGACACAGGGCGAGTGGAACATGGAAAGAGAAAGAGACTGAAGAAGAGACAGTGGTTCAGTGGAACTTGGAAAGAGAAACAGAATAAGAAAGGCAGTGGGCGAGTGGAACGTGAAAAGAGAGAGAGCGAGAGAGACACAGGGCGAGTGGAACATGGAATAAGAAAGAGACTGAAGAAGAGACAGTGGTTCAGTGGAACTTGGAAAGAGAGACGGAAGAAGAAAGGCAGTGGGCGAGTGGAACGTGAAAAGAGAGAAAGAAAGAAGAGACAGTGGGCGAGTGGAACAAGAAAAGAGAGAGACAGAGAGAGAGAGAAGAAGAGACAGTGGGCGAGTGGAACAAGAAAAGAGAGAGAGAGAGAGCTAAGGGAAAGAGGGCGGGGCAGAGAGTGTGAAGAGGAAAATGTGTCCTGTTTCTGTCAATATATACGAACAAAACTGGATGAACTGTACACAGGTTGTGTTCTTACCCACAATGATTGGGAGAAACCATCCCGTACACCTTAATGTTGTCACACATCTCTATAGCGATGACCATAGTGAACCAGCCCGTGCTCAACCACGACTGAGACTTCTTCCTGCAGACACACCGCAAGTCAGAGAGAGAGAGAGAGAGAGAGAGAGAGAGAGAGGACACCTGTCTCGCCCCGTCTCCTTCTGGAAAAGCGAGTCAAACTTGAGCATCTTGCTGGGTGCGATGGTGAAGAAGGAGGGGTGCGTGTAGGTGGCGCTGACTCTCTGGATCAGCCGGTACAGCGCCCCCTTGGCGTCCCGCCCCATCTTTGACGCCGGGCCCCAGAAGATGACGTAGGGGCTCTCGGAGCGATTCAGGAACTCCGCGGGATTCCGCACCACCCGGAACACGCTGGAATGGGCCACCACGCGCAGGCTGGTCCGGTTGCCCACGTCGGCCTCGTATCCGGAGGTGGGCGCGTCGTTCATGCGGATCACACACTCGGTGCGGTCGATCTCGTCTCCGGCGCGGGTCCCCAGAACGTGACTGGAGCTGGTCACTAACGCGCAGCGGCCGCAGCGCAGCTTCATGCTCTAATGCAAATGCGACATTTCATTGTCACACATTATTCGGTGGTACACACATGCCATGAAATGTGTTTTTAGGGCTGTCAAAGTTAACGCGTTAACGCATGCAATTCATTTAAAATTGTTTTTACCGCCAAATTAAACAGTTTTTTTCACTTTGGGTTTGGCAACGTGCCCAATAGACACAAGAGAGCTGTGTTCCCGTCACCAGGTGCGGCTCATTACGATCAGCAGCACAGTGATCGTGTCCACCTGCTGCTGTTTATCCCAAGAGCACTTCAGTCAGTAAGCGCAGAGCAACAGCGGGAGGCCGTTTCGACCTAAGACAATATTTGAAAAGAAAATGTGCTAACATTTTGGGGAAAAAACGGATGCGTATATTCGCGTAAATACGGTATTTCTGATTGTTTGAACATTTTATAGAACATCAGACTTACATCAGATTAGACACTTTGCATGGAAATTTTGCTTTTTTTAAAATACGCAACAAACCTATGTTTATAGACACAGAAATGAGAGAGAGAGAGAGAGAGAGTGTTCAGACATAAGATCTGAATAATTATGGAACAAAATAAAAATTAGGAAGTTAGGATTGGTGGTGGTTGAGCTTAGTGTGTATAAATTCAAACATCTTGGTGACTATTTTGTGCTAGCTTCAAGTCCCAGAATTGGGCAAACACGTTCAATTTTGAATATTGAGATCTCAAAAATCTGCCAATCAGCGTCAGTGGGAGGGGCTACCACACAATGGGCGGTGTCTTATGGCCAGTGACACCTCTCAATGCAAGTTTCCTTTTCGGAACGTTCACAAACCAAAGCCCATTTGTGCAAAATGTTCCATTTGTTAAAAGCGCGTTAAAAGAGTGTGTGCGCAGACGTCGACACTGAGGGCGTTTACCTTGTTGCCGTAAACGGGCACGTATCCCTCCGTCCCCGCCCATTTCTTCAGGTCGGTGTTTTTGGCGTGTTTGAGCGTGTGGTGGAACTCCGTCACTTTAAAGTGGCTGTGAACGTCCGTGGAGCTGTTTGAGCTGTAGAGGATGAGGAGGGTCGTGATGAGGAAGACCGTCCCGTAGATCACCATCCGCTGCCCCTGTTGCCATTGCTGGACACACACACACAAACGTTATTTATTTCAAGTTATTAAACGTTATTAAAGTTATTTATTCACTTTCTACAATAAAAAAAACTGAACATCAGATGTATATTTGTACATCAGACGAGCTTGAGGATCGTTCTGTTTGGGAAAAAATCTGTAGACGAAATCGAGGATCACGATAAACTTCTCATATACGATAAACAACGCTCATATACAGTATTTCGATTAAACAGAATATCACACACAATTCTCCGATTGATCAAAATTGTGTGCGTTAGAGAAGACGGAGAATGATGGTGGCAAGAAATCCACTATAAAGCGCAGGAACTATTCTAAATATTTTTACGGTTGCGTTCGCCGTGGATAGTGTTCTACTCACTTTATCTACAGGCCGCATTATCTCGCTGCTCTTCTACGTGCTTCCCTTCTTCATGCCTGAGAAAAGAAAAAGGTGGAGATGAGAGACAGAGAGAGAAAGAAAGAGTGAGTGAGAGAGAGCGAAAGAGAGATATAAAAAAAAGATGAGATGGCCATAGAAAAAAAAAGATAAATATATTAAGAAACATGGAGAGAGAGAGAGAAAGGTGGTGCATATCGAAGAAGAGATGTATATAAAATGTGGTAGATGTAGAGAGAGAAATAGGGGGAGAGAGAATGAAAGAGGAAGTGTGTGTGTGAGCGAAAAAGAGGAAGCGAGAGATGTCCAAAAGAGAAAGGTAGGTATATAAAGAATTATAAGAGTGCATATAGAAAGGAAGTACAGGTTTAGAGAAAGAAGACGAGGAGAGAAATAAAGCGGGTGAGCGAAAAAGATGAGATGGGCAATAGAAAAAGAGAAGTGTATAGAGAAAGATGTCGAGAGAGAATAATTAAAAGATAAAGAAAAAAGGAGAGATCGGTGAGTTCAATAAAAAACAACAACAACAACAATTATACATTCCGGTTTAAATCTGAGTGACTTACCAATTGTGTAATTTTCATGTCAATATGTGAACGTATGAAATATTTTTAATCACTCGTTATTTATTATTCGTACATTTTACGCGTAGATACAAACACATTTCTGTACATTTGCAGTAAGTAACATCGATAACACTCGAGCACATCATCATCATCATCATCTTCACCACCAGCGCGAGGCGTCAGTGCACGAGCGCGATTAAGATGGAGATCACGTGAACAGATCTAGCGCACCTTGAAGAAACAACCGCGGGACACTTACCGACGTTTCAGCGGATCCGCGCGCTGCGCTCGGCACCGCGGCCCTCCATCGTCCGCGTAACAGCAGCGTAACCTCAAAAACGGCATCAAACCGATGAAAAAAATCAGAGACGGGAGGATTTGCGCATGCGCGTCACAGTGCCGCGCGGTGGCTGATGCAGATGTTACAACGCTTTAACCAAAGCGTGACGTAGGTATTCACTCGACCAATCAGAACAATCGAAGCTGTTAATATGTATATATTATATATTTATTATACGCTAATAAATGTGTCGTATTCTTCCGTTTGTCGTATTGATATGCGTCTTTTCGTTGATTTTGGTCACATGCATAGTAAGACAAATATATTTCATGTTTCATTTTTCAAAAAACATGCACTTTACTGTATACTTTTTTATCTTAAAAAAAACAACGTTATAATGAGATTTTTTTCGAAAATTAATGTGACAAAATATTTCAGGCTGTGTGATTTGATACTGTTATTTTTGCGGTGAAAATCTATGGAAATCATTAATACTGTACATGTATTTAAGACAGATTGGTCTGAGCTACGTGCAGTTTCTATAACGCCATTGTTTATCGTTGGTAAACATGACTCGGCAACGTTAACTTCCTTCTCCAAACGGTTAGACCACATCTGCCATAATAGAATAATTATAAAAGTAATAAGAAAATAAAATGAAATTTATGATATCACCAGACTTTGGTTTGACAAGAATGAACAGACTTCTCTACTATGCAAGTCGGATAAAAGCGTCTGTCGGATAAAAGTCAAGCAAATGAATTCACGGCACTCGCTGCTTTTATTTAGAGACGCAGATATTTGAAATGTTTTAATTGCAGCATTAATTTCCAGCAATATCAGTCAGGTTACCACAAAAAAAACGACGACACACCAACAGAGAATAAAACTCAATAATTTACACAATTAAAAACTCTGTGACATATAACAAATCAGAACTAAGGTGAGTGTAAAAAACAATACCATAATAACAGAAACATAAATTAGCTAAAAGCCTAGGATAAAAAGCACAGATGCAGATCTAGCGTCCCGTGTGTGGTGGGGACCAGGCCGGGTAGATGAAGCGCAGCCTCCGTCGTGCTGCCCAGCGGCTGTAGATCAGCTTCTCGGTGATGAAGCGATGGCCGCCTCTCCTGGCATGTTCATGAACACGATACATGCGGCACTCGTCCAGTCGAGACGGCTCGTAGTAATGGTACGGCACCGGCGAGTGGTTGGCGTGACTGAAACCAGCCCGGCACCTCAAGACGGGAATAACTCAGAGCAGCCGAGGGTTAAACTCACCTGCAGTACGACGCGTCGATCATTCCATACACCAGAACACTTTCACACGCCTCCAGCGCCAGAACCATGGTGAAGAACCCAGTGCTGAGGAACGCCCCGGATTTCATTCTAGAGAGAGAGAGAGAGAGAGAGAGATGTGATCAAGTTTAGAGAGATGTGATAGAGAAAAAGAGAAATTGTGTGTGTGTGTGTGTGTGTGTGTGTGTGAGTGAGAGAGAGAGAGAAAGATGTGTGTGTGAGAGAGATATATATGAGAGAAAGATGTGTGTGACAGAGAGAGAGTGAGAGAGAAAGATGTGTGTGAGTTGAGAGAGAAAAATAAAGTGTGTGCGCGAGAGAAATAGAGAGAGAGAGTGGATAGAGAAACATGTTTGTGACAAAGAGAGAGTGAGAGAAAGATGTGTGAGAGAGTTGAGAGAGAAGTGAGAGAAAGAGAAAGTGCGTGTGTGTGTGTGTGCGTGTGTGTGTGTGTGTGTGTGTGAGAGAGAAAGATGTGTGTGACAGAAAGAGAGGAGAGAGAATGATGCGAGCGAAAGAGAGATAAAGAGAGAATGATGTGAGCAAGCGAGATGTGTGTGTGAGAGAGAGAGGTGAGAGAGTGGATAGAGAAAGTGTGTGAGAGAGAGAGAGAGAGAGAGAGAGAGAGAGATGTGTGAGAGAGTTGAGAGAAAGAGAAAGTGTGTGTGTGTGTGAGAAAGATGTGTGTGAGAGAGAAAGATGTGTGTGTGTGTGTGTGTGTGGGTGTGAGAAAGATGTGTGTGACAGAAAGAGAGGACAATAGAGAATGATGTGTGAGAGAGAAAGAGAGACAATGAATGATGTGAGAGTGAGAGAAAGAGAGAGAATGATGCGAGCGAGAGAGAAAGAGAGAATGATGTGAGCAAGCGAGATGTGTGAGAGAGAGAGAGAAAGATGTGTGTGACAGAAAGAGTGAGAGAATGATGAGAGAGAGAGAATTATGTGAGCGAGAGAGAGAGAGGCGGAGGCTCGAAGACGGGACACACCTGTTCTTCCCGGTCTCGTTTTGGAAGAGGGCGTCGCAGTACAGGACCTTCTCGCGGCTGACGGTGTAGATGTGGGCGCTGGGGTAGGTGCGGGCCAGCATCAGCAGCGTGTTGAAGATCTTCCCCTCCCCGTCCCGCCTCATGCTCTTCTCCGGCCCCCACACCACGTAGCGCGTCTCCACCTCCTGCTGGAAGAACAGGCCGTGCTGGCGCAGCAGGAGCGGGACGCTGGTGTGTGAGATCACCCGCAGGCTGGTGCGGTTCCCCACGTCCGCCTGGAAGCCCAGCGTGGGGGCCACGTTCATGCGGATCACACACTCCTGCCGGTCGATCTCCGCACCTTTCCCGCCCCCCAGCATCTGACCCGAACTGGACACCACGGCACAGCGGTGGCATCGGAAGTCCAGGAGCTGAGGAGAGGCGGGTAGATACAGACAGACACGTGACCATCTCAGACTCCTTGTGACCTGCTTTCTTCTTTGGTGAGATGTCCGTTCATCTACTTCTCTTTGGGCTTGTCCCTTATCAGGGGTCTCCACAGCGAGTCATCCCTTTCCACCTCATTCTATCCTGAGTATCTTCTACTCTGACCCCAGCCAACCTCATGTCTTCTCTTACTACATCCATATATCTCCTCCTTGGTCGTCCTCTTGCCCTCTTCGCTGATCTCCAACATCCTTCTACCAATATATTCACTCTCCCTCCTCTGCACGTGTCCCAACCATCTCAGTCTGGCCTCTCTGACTTTGTTTCTAACACAAGTAACGTGAGCTGTTCTTCTGATGTGCTCGTTCCTTATTCTGTCACTCCTAAGGAGAAGCTCAACATCTTCATCTCTGCTGCCTCCATCTCTGCCTCCTGTCTCTTTCTCACTGCCACTGTCTCTAAGCCGTAGAGCATAGCTGGTCTCACCACTGTCTTGTACACCTTTCCCTTGAGTCTGGCTGACACTCTCCTCCACCCGCTCCACCCTGCCTGCACTCGCCTCTTCACCTCTTCTCCACACTCCCCATCACACTGCACTGTTAATCCCAAGTACTTGGATCATGATAGTCCAATTTCTACGTATTTTCTCCAGCCTCATGAGCTCTTTTTGATATGATATCGGAGGAGGAAGGACACATGACGAATTTCAACTAAAGCTGCTTCAGCTTAGATTAGGATCAAAGGGAAACAGGCCTTAAAGAATCCTGAATTTCCTGACATTCGTATGAATTCTGTGTGTAATTGACCTAAGATAATGTCTGTACTACAGGGGCTTGTAATTAGGTGTTTGATAATAATTCTCGTGATGATAATATCATGTGATGGCCGGATGGAGACTTGATACGTGTCATCCTTTGTGTCTCGATGCCAACGCCTATCTATGTTTTGAATATGATTGATACCTTAATAATAATTATTAATGCCGCTCTCCCATCCTATGACAAATCTCACCGCCTGCCGTTAGTAACACGATATATGACGTAATACAGGGTAAAAAAATGAGTACTTCCTGACTGTTCTTCAGTGATGCATTGGATACCGAATAAACTGGTTTCTGCCTCCTTGCATTAGATCCGTTTTCAAGAAAATTTCCTCACGAGAGAGACATGCACCGCCTCTGTAAGATGAAACGATTGACTTATAATATTAGGATGAAGCCTCCAATTCTTCAGTGGTCGCATCTCAATTAGCTAGTGTCTGGTCAATTATTTTACTTTTCAGGTTAATGATTAATAAATATTATTAAATACAGTTTCTTAGGTTAAAGGGGGCAGTCGCTTTAGGAAGGAAGGAAGGAAGTGAGGTGACGGCAATATGGCCACTAGGGACCATACTGATTTTGTGCTCTGCATTTAACCCATCCGTGAAAGTGCACACACACACAGTGAAGTGAACACACACAAACCCGGAGCAGTGGGCAGTGGGCAGCCTTAAGCCGTGGCGCCCGGGGGGCATGTGGGGTTCAGTGTCTTGCCCAAGGACACTTAGTTGCAGAACCCGTAGTAGGGGGATTCGAACCTGCAACCTTTCGGACACGAGTCCATGTCCCCTACCACTGGACCACAACTCCCCTCCCCTTTATTGGGTGTGGGACACCTGGCCATTTCAGGACCAGGGACAGTGATCGCGGATGCTAAAGGAACACAGACAGCACAGCCACAGGTGTGAGCGCTCGGCTCCGTAACGAGGCAGCACAGGTGCTCCTGGCTTCAATCAATCATTAAAAGGAGAGAAATCAGGCCAGAAAATGTGTGGAATTTCTGGTGGTCAAGATGAAAGAAGCCATACGTCTGTGAGTTGCATCTCACTCGGACTGACAATGTTTGTCTCAAGCACCATTTGGAAAAGGAATAAAAAACCAGGAAAAGCCTGAGAGGAGAAAGGAAAAGAAAGTTTGAGAGAAGCAGGAAGAAGATTTTGGTTTCTTTATGCCCAGACCCTTTTCCCTATTCCTTTTTTTAATAAAAATGATTTTTGTCATTCAGTCAACGTCTCAGTGGTGAAGAAGTTCACATGGGATAAATCTTAAAGTTCAAATCACATCTCATAATGCATATTTACAGTAATTTTAAATACGTAATAATTACAGTAATTATAAATACATAAAACATTCTATACAATTCATAAAACACGACAAAAAGAGAATGTAAAGACATATTGAGGTTTTCTACAGTGAGCTTATCTTGGTGAGACCAAAAAAAAAATACTGGTGGAGGAGGAGCTTAGTGATATTTATACCGAATGGCCATCATTAAATTGTATTGTATTTTACTGTATCTTTTTATTTTATTGCATTTTTATTTCTACTTTTACTGCTCACGTTTGCACTGCGCATTTCACTGCATATCGTATCATGTGCACATGTAGGTCACAAATAAAAATAAAAAATGAATACACAAATTTGAACTTGAAAATATTGAAACATTATTGTCTGGTAATAAAATTAAGGGACTTGAGAGTAAGTAAGTGATGTATGTTCTTACTGTGTGACCGAGTCCATTACACACAAACACACACACACACACACACACACAGACACGTCAGTCAATAATGTCACGTTTCAATCCACTATTCTTCATGCTCATCATCATCACCTACTGCATTGAGAAACATGGTTACAGGAACGCTTTTCTCTAAAGATTTGCTCTTATGTTAAAGTAAACAGCCTGCTCGTATCTCTGAAAACATCATGTCTTTTTTTTCTCTCTTTTTTTTGCCTATTGTATTCTTTTGTTCTTTGGAGTGATTGTAAAAAACATTTCACATCATGTCATACCGTGTATGTATATGTTTGTGACAAATAAAATTTGATTTGATTTGATTTGATGTCTCGTAAATCAGTCTCTATATCAGAAAGCAGAGCAGCTTACGTAAGACCTGGAGCGAGTGTTGGGATGGACCCTCACGTATCCCTGAAGACCAGCTTTCCCAACCAGCCTGGGCTTCAGCACACGACTGTACCACAGCAAGAGAGCCAGAGAGAGGATGAGGAGGCAGGTCCAGTGGAACCTCTGAAAGATGAAGAGCATCACACGGATCATCCCAGAGGCTAATTAAAGTTCTGCACCAGAGTGACAGGGGATAAGATAAAGCCAAACCGAGGTATTCATGTCTTTCTGAGGCTGTAGTTCCAACCCAGAGGTCCGGCTGGGATGGAATAAGTCATTTCCCTGCAAATATAGGATGACACATGTTATCACCTCAATGTCAGTTACACACGCGCTCGCTCGCGCGCTCTACTTTACTGTCTGTCTCTAAAGACAGCTTTTCATTAAGGTAGTACAATGACGCTTAAATTGCTACATTCTCATAAATCCAACTGTCAAACATTATAATTTAATTAGCTGGTAGATTAGCTTTCTCACATTGTCCTCGGTGCGCCGATATTTACAATCCGATAGGGAAACGCGGGTGTTGCTATACAGTTCCGCTCTACTGATGAAACATTTTAACGCAATTTGCCCGTATTTCCACGGCTCAATAGAAAGACGCGTTTAATAAATTATTTAACATCTTTCGAATAAAATGTATAATTGACACTAAATATTTAAAGTATTTTTTTTTCTGAATGGCCGTTTTAGAGGCGACTACGATTTCGTGACAGTTGTAGCCATTGGTCTTTAACAAATACCTTCTCTTATGTGATTGGTCAACGACTGAAAACTCACACAGTTATTGGTTGTTTTCGCTGTACGTTAATGTTCCCATTTAGCCACCAGGAAGTGACAGGTTAGTGTGCGCGATGCGGGGCGAAAATGTCCTTCCAAACCAGGAGAAAGTAAGTGAACGCTGTCACTTTTATTTTTTAAGTTACAACCAAAATGATTTTTTTTTCTTCTTCACAAAAATTGAGTTTATGTTTACCGACAATTGAAAACGATTTTACCACAAGTAAGCGCAATATAAACAGCTGTTTCGATGCTAAGCTAATGCTCTGATACTGAGGACATAAACACATTGGACAAATAAGCAAAACACAAACGTACAATAATTTTCCTACAATTCATATGTTCAGTTCCACAGTGAGTATTGTGTTACTATTAAGGACGTTTGGCTTAGCTGGAAGATATTTAAATTGTGATGAAATTGTAGGGGTGCATTAGGATATTTCCAATTAAATTGTTGAAAATACAATAAAATATTTCAGTATTTGAAACTGTTCCAAATCAATACAAACTGCAGAAATCGGCTTTTTTTTTTCTCAGAGTTGATGTTCTTCATTCTATTTAATGAATGGGACAGGATTTGCCATGTGTCTTGCATGTTTGTTGAATTGACTACGCATTTTTTCTGTTACAAAACACGTTGCTTAAACATTACAAGGTAAATGGAGAGTTTGTTTAATGCCTTGTCAGTCTCTTCCGATCAGCCTAATTGTGCTGTGTTTTGCTCCTTTAGAGAAAGAAGATGAGGACACCTGGATCATGTGGATCTCCAAAAGTCCCAAGTTTTGTGGATGAACGTTGAAAAGCGCTGATCTGCGTCTCGTGTCATCATCCAGGAGGAAGAGGCGGAGCTGAGATGTCAATCAAGCAGGCTGACGGCATGTCCATCATGCAGGCCTTGGCCGTGACCGTGGCTGAGATTCCTGTCTTCCTCTACTCCACGTTCGGACAGGTATTTACTCACCAGAAGATGTATCTACATCAACATGTGTTTCTGGCCGTGATTTTTATGTTTAAAATCCGTACATTTTTTAATGCTAACATGCAGTGTTGTAGTTTCTAATAAGGTACCATATTTACGTGAATGTACAGTACGCTGCCCTTTTTCCCATTTTTAAAAGTTCTAAACAAGTTAACTAACGTCCGTGTGTTCGGTCGCGCTTACTTGTGGTACCTTCTCCTCGAGATGTTCGGCATTTTCCATAAGTGAAGTGCGCCGTGATTTCAGCTTCGATAAATACTGTGCACGTAATACTTTTGTTCTATCTACGGATTTATCTGGCAAGGTTTTAAAGTGAAACTCTCTATCAAAAAAAATTCACTGCACAAAAATAAAACCGTAAATGGAAAAAAAAAAATGATTAACGGCGTTAATGAAATTTTACACGATAAACACTTTAAATTAATCACATGCGTTAACGAGTTTACTTTGACGTGTGTATAAATATATACACACACAACATTATTGAATTTGAGCAGATGATGTCCATCTCCATGAAAGACTGATAGAGTATAAAACGATAAAGATAAGAAACGTTTTCTGATTGGTGACCTCTCCAGCTGACGGGATGTTTTCCTCGTCTCTCCATCAGTCTATTTTCTCTCAGCTGAGGTTGAGTCCCAGTCTGAAGAAGGTGCTGTTTGCCACAGCGCTGGGCAGCGTAGCCGTGGCTCTGACCGCACATCAGCTGAAGAGACGCGGCAGGAAGAGGAAGCAGGCGCTGGGGAGAGACGCACAGAAACCCGCCGCCATCATTCCAGAACTGTCCGTGCACAGGAGAGGTCACCACACACCCTTTACTAACTTAACACGCCTGTCTGTCTCTCTGTCTGTCTGTCTGTCTGTTGTGGTCCATTTCTCTTTTGGTCCACCTCCAAGTTTAAAATGTCCTCGTTTTAAACTTAAACAAAACAAATTGGTGTTGTTCTGTATATGTCTGTCTGTACATCCATATGTTGTCTGCCTCTATTTTTCTGCCTGTAGCTGTCAGTCTCATCTTTTATACCTTGTTGTATCTGTGTCTGTCTGTCTGTCTATTTCTTTCTATATTTGTGTCTGTACTTGTCTGTCGACCTCATTCTCTCTATCTCTAAGTCTGAGTCTGTATCTGTTTGTCTGCCTCACTCTCTGTCTCTTTCTTACTGTCTTCTTGTACAGAACCTGTCTCTTTCTTTCTTTCTTTCTCTGTGTCTGTACCTGTCTGTCTCCCTCATTCTCTCCATCTCTGAGTCTATGTCTGTCTGTCTGTCTGTCTGTCTTTCTGTCTGTCTCTTTCTTACTGTCTACTTGTCTCTACCTGTCTGTCTGTCTGTCTGTCTGTCTGTCTGTCTGTCTGTCTGCCTCATTCTCTCTATCTCTGTGTCTGTACATGTCTGTCTTCCTCACTCTCTGTCAGTACCTGTCTGTCTGTCTCACTCTGTGTGTCTGTGGTGTGTTCCTCGTGCAGGGCGTCAGGCGATGAGTCCCAGCACCCGCAGTAATGACACGCTGAGCGGCGTCTCGTCTCTCGCACCCAGCAAACACTCCAGCTCCTCACACAGCATCGCCTCTGTACGTCCACACACACACACACACACACACACACACACACACACACACACACACACACACACACACACACACACACACACGCGCGTCTCAGGCAGAACCTTTCCTCTCTCAGGTGCGAGTGGCCTGCTCTCCTAGCCAGACAGGGAATGCCAGCGGGATGGCGTGGGAGACGGAGGCGGTGGCAGAGGAGAAGGGAATCACAGAAGATGCCAACGCGGAGAACCTCTATCTCATGGGTAACGTGAAAACCCCCTTGAAAATGTACAGATTTCAATCCTCATTCGAACTGTCCGGAAGTGAGTTTAAAAAAAAAAAAAAAAAAAAACATGAGAACAAAGCATGTGTTTGTTTTTGTAACTCTTGAACTGTTTCTCATACAGTCGAGTGCTACATTGAAATATACAACTTATGTCAATCCAAGCGCTTATCTTATCTTTACTGTATTGTGTTGTGTTGATTTATATATTGCGCGTTAAATGGCCTATAATTGGCTGTATAATACACAGATCAAATAATATTCTATATCATTGTGCATAGCAGTTCAATATTACTTGGAAATGAACCATGAAATGAATCAAATTAACCATGCTTAGCTAGCTATATACTAAATAATACTAAATAATTACTAATTTAATAATAACAAAAAGTAAGAGAAAAACTAATTCAAATTATCATCCAAAAAGTCTCGACTGCTTTCAGCTATATTTTTCACATTAAAATACCCGAGCTCTGAAATTAATATTCTTGTCCAAATTTGCGTTGCTAGTTGGGCTTTTAGGAGTGCAACAAATGAACAAATGTAAAAAATGTATTTATTTATTTTTTTTTTTACATGATTAGTGTTGGAGATATTACATATGTTATTACGTAATAAATATTCACTTATTTTCATCGATCTTTTGTGTTGCTCATAATTTTCCATAAATAACAAAACAAAATACTTCCTCTGCAAAGACTTGCATCTCGCACTGTAGCTGACAGAAATTTCGTCCTATTCTCCGGCATTTTTGTTATAACCGCAAAATCCACTTTGATAATCAGACACCACTAGAGGTGCTCTAAGACACGACAACATGGCCGATCGGTTTTAGCAAATCAGGGGTTAACACAGCGGTTGGGAAAATTCAGTGATCAGTACACAGACGAGGACATCAGGACTCAAGCGATTTGATGTGAATGGTTTTATTCTCCAGGCATGAATCTGTTTGAGGAGGCCCTGAGGAAGTGGGAGCGCGCGCTAAACATCCGACACAGAACCCGCTCTGGATCCAGCAGTGTCACGCCGCCGGGCTCGGAGCTCGTGGAGCGGCAGTCGGTGAGTCCGCGCTCCGGTCGTTCTGTCCGGCCCGAGTGACGTCACGTACGGCCCGTTTGCAGCCTGAACTGTTTGCGGAGAAGCTGGAGTCTCTTCTGCACCGAGCCTATCATCTTCAGGAGGACTTCGGCAGCTCCATAGCTCCAGAAAGCCTCCTCGCAGACCTCGGTACCAGAGAAACATCTGGAATAACAGCAGGTCAACGAGTGACACCTGTGTGTGTGTGTGTGTGTGTGTGTGTGTGGGTAGAAAGCGAAGGAACGTTGATTCTGCCCACGCTGGGAAGCTCTCATCACCTCCAGGACGACGACGCCACCACCGTCACTTCAGACGACTCCTTCTTCTCTGCCGTCGAGGTCTTTGATCTTTTCACCCATCCGTCCATCTGTTGCTCTGTCTTTCTAATGATCATGTATCAGTCTGTCTACTCATCTGTCCATCTTTTGAACTGTCTGTCTTACTGTCTAGTCGGGGTGGGTGGTATTTTCTAGTGGGCAATAATAAATAAACATGCATAATTTAACATAAACTACACTGCACACACAATGTGAATAAATAAATAAGTATAACCATAGAACACCACACACATACAGTATTGGTATTATATCACGGTATTTGAGGGTTACATTTTAGTAGATCTTAATTACTTCAACTACATTATTTGTACACAAAATATGCAACATTTCTATTCTAACTTTATTTAAAATTAGACGTGGACTGTGGCCTGGTTAAGCGTCTGCCATTTTTAATACAATACCGACTTACAATGTTTACAATACATAAAACGTGTTACAAAAGTAGTTGTTTAATTTTCCCATTGACGATTGTTTGTAAAGGTATAGTATAATAATGTCGGACCGGACAATAAACCAGCTTATTTTTATATTTTGGAAGCTATACACACACGTAAGCACGCTCACGGTGAGAAAAAGACGCGCTCGTTTCGTATAGCGATATTTTTATTACATTTTTTTTTTCCGACTCATTTTGTTACTCTGATTTTTCGTTTGAAAGGACATTCGTTAAGTCTATATTTTAAAAGTAGCCCAGGCGTTTATTTGAAAAATGAGAGGGAGAAAGCGAGAAAGACACACACACACACACACACACAGAGCAGCGTTAGCTTAGTTTCTGCTGGTCGTTTGTAAACGTTTTCACGCTTTCCCTCACTCATGCGCGCAAGACGGAGCGCTAGTCTGAGCGCTAGTCGCGTGAAATAACCAAATGTAGAAACCATCTCTTCTGCTTCTTCTCCAGATGTTTGAGGCGTTTTCTCCAGACGAGTCGTTTCACTCGCTGAGGCCTGCAGCGCTGTACGAGGAAGCTCTGGGTTGCGTTGGAGATGGACACGTGGCCTGCAGGACGCTGAGGTGGACGCACGGACGTCTGGTGTGTCGGTTCCGCTTCCTTTAACGGACCTTTTCCCGCTTCTCAGGACAGAAATGCTGGAGTGCTACAGCGACCAGGACTTCCTCGCCAAACTACACTGTGTCCGACAGGCCTTCCAGGTCCGAGCCTTCTCTCCACGACACACACACACAGAGTGACATGTCTGCGTTTCTCTCATGTAGATGCTGCTGTTTGATGAGACGCACAGAACGTTTTTCATGGAAACCGGAAAGCGGATGATCTCTGGCCTGCTGACCAAAGCCAACAAGGTGATTTCAGCATTCAAAACATTCGGACATGTTTTCCTTATCCATAACCATGAACATACACACAAAAATATACTTTAGTCAAACAAGTGTTCTTTTTATATGGGATCAGATAAGTGCCCAAAATATCAAACGTACATTTTTAAGAAACAAACAAAAATGCTTATTTTTCTGTTTTTTTTTTTTTTATTTTTCTTATTTTCTGTTTGTTTTAAAAACGTATAATGGGTGTAATGAAGGTGTCTGTCCAGAACTCATCACTACAAGCGAATGAGGAAGATGCTCAGATTCTGAATGCCTTTCAGCGCTCATTAAACTCCTCCCAAACTTCCTGGTCAAGCAGCTGCCAATCACATTCTCACCAGCCAATCAGAGTTCCCCACGTAAAGCCAGTGCCAGAAGTTCTAACTAAAAATATATGAAGCGAAAGACTGTTACCAACGAAAATGTGAAGATTGCAAACAAAAAATACAAAACCAAGCGTAAATGTGAAGCATTTTTGTTCGTTACTTAGAAATTTACGTTTGATATATTTTAGCACTAATCTGATTTTAACGCATAATTATATAACGATAATATTACTGCGCATGTTTACGCTGTGAATGATTATTTGGCAAATCCAGTGTGTTTGCAGTGTTCATTTCTGTGTGTGTTTAAAGTGTCAATCAAAACAAGCAGTTTGTTTATTTTAGACCCATCAACATAAAGAAATAGCATGAGGCTCAACCTTAAGTCTCATTGGTTAAGATCCGAGTGGAGGGGAGGAGTTTAACATAAAGCTTTTAGAGTACGTATACCTTTCAATTTTAGTTTTTTAAAAGTCTTTAAAAGAGATTTGTCATAGGTTGGCCAGTCTGAGTCTTTCACCGTGTTGAGATCAAAGGAGGAAATGGACCAGAGTGTTTGATCACGTGTGTGTGTGTGTGTGTGTGTGTGTTGTGTAGAGTTCGCAGGCGTTTCTGGAGGGTTTTGAGGAGATGCTGCAGTACACGCAGCGAGAAGAGACGTGGCCGGTGACGCAGACGGAGCTGGAGGGCCGCGGGGTGAGATGCTGGTGGCTGATGGGTAATGGGTGAGTTTGAGGGTGACTGCTGCTGCTGCTGTGCTTGACGCAGGTGGTCTGCATGAACTTCTTCGACATCGTGTTGGACTTCATCTTAATGGACGCGTTTGAGGATCTAGAAAACCCTCCGGCTTCGGTGGTGGCGGTCCTGAGGAACCGATGGCTCTCCGACAGTTTCAAAGAGACGGTACGGCGCCAAGCTAAATCATCCAGTATCCCCTTTCAAACCTCGCCGGTAAATTGCCGGCATGCAGTCATGTGTGAATAGATAAATGGCATTTCGCCAGCATTCTGCCACTAAAGGTGCCTGTAATGATGCTGGTAAATTGGCAGCAAACTGCTCTGAGCCAATCAGAATCTCTCCTCGCTGTTTACAGAAATCACAGTGGGAAATGTCCTCCAACTCAAGCGACAGCGAAATCAAAGCGCTTCTAATAGTTCAGGCGGATGAAGACATTTTGTCACATATGAAGACGCCGTCACATATGAAACAATTACAGTTTATCCATGTACACGAAAATACCGGTAATTTGAAAACGCTTGTGTGAATGGTGATTTACCAGTAAAATGCCATAATGGCAGCGCTTGTGCGAACAGTCTTTACCAGTAAAGTCGTTCTGGTACTTTTCCTGAATTTTACCGGCATTTTGCTTCGTGTGAAGGGGGCTGGTGATATTAAGAGCGACTTTACCAGTAATGACTGTTCATACAAGCACTGCCATTCCTGCTTTTTTTTGATGACATCTTTACCTGGCGACACCTTTTAAACGGCTGCGCGTACTGAACTGCCCCAAGCTTATTCCGTTGTAACGTTGCCGGTAAATTGCCGGCAAACTTCCCTGTGTGAACGCGGAACGAAGATTGCCGGCAATTTACCAGCAACGTTACAGCTACCGGGTCTACTAAATGCCGGAACAAATTTGCCGGCGTTTGTCCGTTCACACATGACTGCATGACGGTGATTTGCCGGTAAGGTCTGTATGTGTGAAAGGGGCTATTGACTTGCTTTCGTCTCATTGGTGACGGTTTGCGGATTCTTTTTCTCTTTCTCCAGGCTTTGGCGACGGCCTGTTGGTCTGTGCTGAAGGCGAAGAGAAGGATGTTAATGGTGAGTGTGAAGCGTCTTCAGATTAAAGATAAACTGTATTCATCCCACACGGTGGAGATTCAAATGTATCCCACGTGTCGGCAATGAAAGTTAAAAGACTTTAATAACATATCACAAAAATTAATAACTCTGCGAAAAAGTTCCTGAACACTCCGTGTGATTCCTGCTGCTCTCACTCAGGTCCCTGATGGCTTTATCGCTCATTTCTACGTCATCTCCGAGCACGTGAGTCCGGTGTTGGCTTTTGGCTTTCTGGGACCCCGACAGCACTTGACTGAGGTCTGCACCATATTCAAGGTAAACCTCATCTGACTAACATCTGTTTGGAGACATTAAAAGTAAAGCCATGTTGCGTTTTTTTTTTATTTTTAATGAATGAGATCTGACCGGAACCTCTTCTGTTGTATGTTTTTCTGTTCTATATACTGTACATATTTTATATTCCCATGTTTTCTATTATTTGTCATATTTTTGTCTGTCCTGTCTAACTTTGATACTCTTAAGAACATTGGGGAAAGTTTTTTACCAGTGTCGTGCTGTGTAGGATTTTGTGTGTGACAATCAATGTTTTCCATTTTTATTCTCCTTCTCTCTGGATTTAATACTTTTCATTACAGACAGAGAAGACAAATAAAATACAATACAGTATTTAAAACAATACAAAGAAAGGACGTAGAATTGCAGGATAGAGAAAATGAAAAACAATACTTTTTTTGATACAATTTTTACATTTGTTATAAAGGAGTTTTTTTATTCAATAGTATTTTTCTACATTACTATAATGTTTTCGTTTGTGGCGTATTGACATTTACCATAAAAACAGCCACAATTGCTAAAAAGCCCAGATAGATAGATAGTTCGATGAATTGGTGTATAGGTAGATCGGTTGACAGATGGATGGATGGATGGATTAATGGATAGGTGGATGGATGGATGGATAGATAGATGGATGGATGGATGGATGGATGGATGGATGGATGGATGGATAGATAGGTGGATGGATGGATGGATGGATAGATAGGTGGGTGGATGGATGGATGGATGGATAGATAGGTGGATGGATGGATGGATGGATGGACGGATTTAGATTTGCAGCAACCACAAAAGCAAGTAAAAGAATACACATTAGTAAACAATAAATAAAAAATTTAAATAATGTCATTGTATAACAAAGATGTAAACTAAATATTGCACATTGTTGGATGGAAAATTTGAACAAGCAGTTTACATTAAAAAAAACAAAACTCATTTCAAGTGTAAGAAGGGCTGACACGTCGAGTAAAAAGTCTCTGCGTAACATAGTGTCTCCATTGTCTCCGCAGCAACAGATCGTGCAGTATCTGAAGGACATGTTTGATCACGACAAGGTGCGCTTCACGTCCGTCTCCTGCCTGGCCGAAGACATCCTCAGCCTCTCGCACCGGCGGGCCGACATCCTGCTGGGCTACCTGGGCCTGGACGCCGTGCCCGAGACCAACGGAGACGTACCCAAGAGCCCCCACGCCTGAGCTTCTCCTCACCCTATCAGATCACAGACGCCACGCCCAAATTCAGCCAATCAGGTAGCAGGACTAAAGGACCTTCACAGCCAATCGGCTTGAGGCGTGCGCTCTGGTCTGGGTGTGGTGGAGTGTCCGTGGCCAAACAAAGGCGTGCACTGAGTGAGCGAAGACGTGTAGATATGTACATCACAGTGGCGTTAGCATGAGACGCGCACAGATCTGCTTTAGGAGTCGACGCCTCCTCACCCGACGCTCCAGCCAGCGTTTTGCACTTTATTCGTTGAAATGAAAGCAAAATATTCTCTATTTTTATCCGCCGTCTGTCTGCAGTGATTGCGCCGTGTGAACGAGCCGTTTTTGTGCTTAAATGTGCTAGAGAATCTCGAGGTTTCGTGCAAGCGAGATCGAGCTGTGACTGAGCTCGGCTTCCTTCACTAGGAAATCTCCGTCTTTTGTGGCCTACGCTCATCTTAATCCATTAGATGCGAATCTTTAGATTGATAAACTTGCCAACCACGTCGTATTCACCCCGGTGGTCTTATTTATTGATACGGTGACGCTGTTGTCTTGGTTACAGGTTCAATCGTGTGGTTTAAACTTCAGCTGCTGCTTGTCGTCTGTATTAAGATGATTCTGTGCAACGCGGGATCTCACGTCGCTTCGTTAGTTTGAAGGCCAAAGTGACGAGTCCTCGTGGCTTTTTCCCTTTTCTTTTGTCCATGTTGTCGTGTTCAGTTTGATGTTTGTTTGTTTTTTACGCATTTAAAATGTAATTGATTGCTAATAAAAGCTGTTGTCATTTTGCTTTCTCTGAAGAAACATCATCTTTCTGTTTCGCATAAATGCCTCGTTGTTTTACACTGTCTGTGCAACGTATGTTATTAAAAAATGATTTGATTTTATACAAATGCTCCTTTTAATTTTAAACCTCAAACAATCATTAGCGTTCTCATCGCTTATTCAGTAGCACTGGAGCTGAAATGCAAATAAATGTACTTGAAATAAAGTCTTCAGTAAACATCAGTACTGTACTTGAGTAGAGGTTAATATTAATGTGCATTGTCTTTGATTGTCTTCACTTCCATTTCTGATGGTTATGTAAAGTCCTTTTATTTTTTTTGTCTTTAAACTAGAGGAAGGATGGCTTTTGTTTGTCCCTGGGGTCCACATGAGGAAAAATAACATGTTGAGGGCCAAACTATTGTATTTATTAAAGATAAATCAATAAAACCTATAAAACATTTAATTGATACGTTTTGTGCCATTATTTAAGTAAAAAAAACAGCTTCAAGGTAAAACTTTTATTTTTTTATTATTTTTTTTTTAGGTTTTATTACATAAATAGGGTACATTCAAAAAATAAATGTTTTCTTCTTTCATTGACCCTTTACACGGGTCCTGATGGCTAAAATAATACACATTGATAAACAATAAATAAAGATTAAAATAAATGTAAATTATGTTATAAGTAATTAAATATGAAAACTGTTTTACTACACGAATAAGGTAGATTAATTTTTTTTTCCCTAATTTATTGACCTTTTACACGGGTCAGTTAAAGCCGCACGTGGCCCCGGTTCTAACAATAATCTGGTCCCGATTATCTGATAATGGATGGTTCTGATTAAATAATAATTAAATAATCTAATATTAAATACAACATATTGTCCAGTTTAGATTTAAAAGGTAATTATAACATTACAAAGACTGCATTTACAAATCCGTGCCTGCCACAGGAATCTCCCCATTCACTTCTTTCGCCTTCTTTCATTTCAATAAATCCCGTTTTCATTTGTCCATCGGACCCGCCTCTGATTGTTCCGTCCCATTCACCAAACGTCTCTGATTGGTCGAGACGTCCCCTGCGGATTCCCCCTTTGACAACGCGCTTAGTGAATGGCCGGTCGTCGTAACTTCGTCCGGCGAGTCTGATTGGCTGCGGGCGTCAGGGCGTTTCATTCTGATTGGTCGACGGCCGATGCCCGGTGTCCGGGTAAGATGGCGTCGGAAGAGCTGTGCTCGGCACCACCTCCATGGCGGTCGATATCGTTAACTCACGTTGAGTATGCGGATGGTAAGAACTTTTTTCACGTCGTTGTTATCCGAGCGAAGCGGTTCGCCGCAGCGGAAGTGTTTTTATATCCGCCAGGCCCTGCGTGCTACGTCGCGCAGCTGAATGGACATAACCAGGTCTGGGCTGCCAAATAGTGCTCCCGCCCTACACAGCACGTTTTTGCTCCGCGGGGAACGGAACCCCAGCTGCCAAATAGTGCACTGTTGTATTGCGCATGCTCGGTGGCGTTCCTCGCAGGGGGAACCTTCAGTCTTTTCACGCTTTATTTACCTTGAGCTGTTCGAGTTTTGCGGGTTTTGAGGCCGTGCGCACAGGATGAACGCGTGCTGGCTAATATAAACGACCAAGCTGCGTTTCTGTAAGTTTTATGCGAGACTCATGGCTCCGGCGGCGGGTTAATTCAGTTCGCTCCGGTTGCGTCACACCCATTCTGGGTCTTGTGTTGTCGTGAGGGTCTCCCCGGCTTTTTACGTTACATAAACTTATATAAACAACAACATCACGACAGATTTGAATAAAGTACAACTTGAGGTTTTAAAACGCCTGTGAACTCGCGTGGAAACGTTACATTTTGCACTGACACGTTAAAAATCACCGATGAAATTGTTTTTTTTTAAAATTCCATTCATTTGAATAGAATAATGGGGTTAAAACTAAAATAGTATTTGTATTAATGACAGTTTTCATGATCATATATACGTCAGTAATAGTTATGGTTACACTAGTTGAATTACAGTAAGGAAAAGTGCAGTTTAAAAGAATTTAAAATTCTACCCATGGATTTACAGTGGGTGTTTTATGACTGTCAAAGTCTTATTTCACAATTAATTGTCCAGATCCATATCAAATAGTTGGCAAAACGCGTTTATTGGACGCAGCAAACTACATTCATGGGTATGTACTATCCTTTTGATCATCAATTGTCCAACCAATCACAGAGCAGATCACTCTCACTCACACTGACAGGAAATTATCCAGACTCCAGTTCTCCTGAACACATGGACATTGTGGTGAACTGGAGACCTGCAGCATTCTGTGTTTGTTTTGTGTATTTATCTCTTGTTTGCCCTGTAGGTGATCTGACGGGGCAGATTCTGGCCTACATAAGTTTGTTACCCATCGCCATCCTCGTCGGATTTGTCACGCTCATCGTCTTCAAGAGAGAGCTCCACACGGTGAGTCACATGACTGATGATGTCACCACTGCCCACGACACTACATGCCTGTCACTGTGAGCTTATTTGCATTTATACCATATTTACGCGAATATAAGCTAATTTTAGACGCTCAAATACTTGACGGGTGCTTATAATCGCCAATTTCAAATATGCGCTATAGATATATACATATAAGTGCCCATTTTTCCATATTTCAAGTCAGGAACAATCACAAATAAACAAAAGCACGTCATCTTTATGCAGCAGTGCACGTGTGCGTCTTTAAATAATGGTTCCGGAGGCAGACATGTGTTTAAGCTTTTATTTGCTCAATAGCATAAATAAAGAAACACTTGTAAGAAGACTTGTAAAGCGGCGTTCAAATAAAAAAATTGAAAGTATTATTATTATTATTATTATTATTAGTCACGCCGCAACACTTAACAGGGTCAAAGTAACACTGGAAGAAGTAAGATTAAACGATACAATAATTTACATTACAACAAACAGAGACTACAAACCACATCCAGCTACAAACAGTCCAAAGCGTCATTGCATAAAGAAAAGTCAAAAATGAAGAACATGTGCAAGGAGTTAAAAGTCCAAGGAACAGACACAATCAAAACGCTTGGTCTGCTGCACAAGAAAATACGATGTTTTGCTAAAATCGTCTTCACACAGCGTCAGGACGGCTAATAATGGCGGCTTGAGCTGCTCTCAAAGGGTTTCAACGAATTATGGGAAGTGTAGTTCCGATCACTAGATTTAGTATTTAGCTTAATTTAACCAGGAATGTAAAAAAAAAAAATTTAACCAATAAAAAAAGTTTTTTTATGCATTTGAAAAAGCTTCTTGCATATATTCGCTCTGCACCTAGTTCTGGAATCATCTGGGTGATGACCTGCTTTCTGTCCGTTCCGCAGATCTCTTTTTTTGGTGGTCTAATCATGAACGAGGGGCTGAACTGGCTGCTGAAACACATCGTGCAGGAGGCGCGGCCGTGCGGTAAAGCGACACGTGTGCTGCGTCGGGTCAGGACTGTAGACTGATGTGTGTGTGTGTGTGTGTGTGTGTGCCGCAGGTCACAGCTCCGTCACCACCGAGTACGGGATGCCGTCCAGTCACTCGCAGTTCATCTGGTTTTTTGTTGTATACTTTTTACTCTTCCTCTATTTAAGGTGAGGCCCGTCGCCCCAGACTGGCTGTTTTGTTTAGATTTGTTTAACTCTAACAAGCGTCGTTTCTTACGCTCTTGTCGTTTCAGAATGCATCAGACAAACAACGCCCGGTGTGTTGAGCTGTTATGGCGGCACATACTGTCCATTGTTCTACTTGCTGTGGCTCTGTTTGTGTCATACAGCAGGTAGTGTGTGTGTGTGTGTGTGTGTGTGTGTGTGTGGTTTGATCATTTTAAACGATTCTTAAGAATCGTTTAAAATGAAAGAGTCAATTTTCTGTTGACGCTGCATGTTGTTCTTTGTGTCATAGTATTGCACCAAACGAGTAGCGATACTAACTTTCCTCCTATTCCAAAATACAAGCACAAAAACCCCAATCGAAAAAAGAATACATTAGAAACACACAAACATGTAACACATGTTTATTAAAAAACAGGGATTTGCTATGAAGCATAAATAGAAAATTGCACAATTATTGCACATTCTTGCAGACGTTGTTATTGCACATGATTGAAAGTATGAATTTTAACAAATTAATAATTTTAACAATTAATTATGATGAAATAATGTAATAATTTAAAGCGTTAAATAGACAATAATATAGTAATGTAAATACCGAATCTAAGCACCTCTTTATTTAGAATTCTAGAAGCTCAAAAAATTGCGGGGTGCTTATAATCGCCGCTTTCAAATATGCACGTAAATATAAGCGCTCGTTTAAAGTTTATGCAGCGGTGCACGTGTGCGTCTTTAAATAATGCGTAGGCAGACGCAAATAAGCTTTTATTGGCTCAATAACAGAAATAAACATTCTTCTCGTTTCATTATTTGTTCATTTTCTCTGTGATCGTGCGTGAAGATCTTTATCATGTACTGGAGTGAAGCCCAAAAGATGGTTTGTCGCTTTGGACACTAATGTCTCTTCCTGTGTGTTGACAGGGTTTACCTCCTCTATCACACCAGAAGTCAGGTGATCTGTGGGGGCGTGGCCGGATTGGTGATGGGAGGGCTTTGGTTTTTCATCACCCAAGAGATGCTGACGCCACTTTTTCCCAAAATCGCAGCGTGGTAAGAGCATCGTACACACCATCTTTTACAGCCAAGTGACTCACTGTTTTATACAATATTCTCCATTAAGGCTTATGACACCTAGTGGTGTCTTAATGGTTAGTGAGTCAGTCACTGGTTTGAATCCCACAACAACATCAACAACAACAGATTAACAACTGGATTTAGACTGCACGCTGGTGTGTGTGTGTGTGTGTGTGTGTGTGTGTGTGTGTGTGTGTGTGTGTGTGTGTGTGTGTGTGTGAGACGTTTATTTTGTCGCCACGGTTTCAGTAAGACGACACAATGGAGTATATGTGCAATATTTAATCTGGTATTGTCTGCTGGTCTTGTGCTCAGGCCGGTCTCAGAGTTTTTCCTGGTGAGAGACACCAGTCTCATTCCCAACATTCTGTGGTTTGAATACACCGTCACCAGATCAGAAGCCAGGTGCGTGCTGCTCCAATTCAAGCGCCTTCTAAAACAATTCTCCACTTTTATCTACTTATTTTGTCTTTCAGAAACAGACAACGAAAGCTTGGGACAAAACTTCAGTGATTCGCTTTTTTTTCTCCCTTTTTTGTTTTCTTTTGCAAAGCTCTGTTTTAAAGAACTAACCACACACACACACACACACACACACACACACACACACACACACACAGCAGAGTCATTGGCAGGACTGTTCTGGTTTATATAAGAGGAGTGAACTGTGTTTTTCGGACCAAAGGAGGAAGTTCGTATCACATGACTTGGTCTCATCCGTAATCCCGATTCTAATGCATGTTGACCCCGCAACGGCAAACTATACAGCCACTCATGTTATACCCGACACGAGTGTTCAGCATGGCATGTTTAGACAGATCTGGGTCACAGAACACACCAGCGGACGAAACAGGAAGCAGAAACAAGCCCATGACATCATCAGGTGACGGGCTTGTGTGTGTGTGTGTGTGTGTGTGTGTGTGTTACTGGTGTTTGTATCTGAAAGATGAATACATTACAGAATCTCACTCAATCACGACCAGGTCTGCGTGCACCCCAATATCAATTTTAGGAAGTGTGAGAATGAAAGCATTCCATCGTTGTTTTGGCTGTTTTCCTGCACCTTTAGTTTATTGGTTTGTAATTCTTTTGTTGTAATTATCATTGTCTCAAAAATATCATTTTTTTTTACAATGTTTCATTCGGTGTTATGTGATGGAATTCCAAGGAAATGATGTACAAATTGCTTAATTGTTGTATAAATCTGCTTTTCTTTAAGCTCACCTCTTGGCCTGAGTGTTTTTGTTTTTTTTTTTGTTTTTTTTTTAGATTTTATTATTTTTGCTATCGTTCCTCTCGCTCTCCTTTCTCTTCATCTGTTTTTTTTTCTCCCTCACTTTCTTGTTTTTGTGTTCAGGTTAATGAGTTTGTAAAATGACTCATAATTGAGTGAATGAGTGTGTGTCCTGCTCTGATTGGCCCAATCCAGCGTGTGTCCCGCCTTCATTTCCACAGTGGGTGGGATAGGCTCCCCACAATGTGACCATGAAATGAAAAAGTGGACAGATCAGGTAGATGCAGTGAACATAAAGAGGCAGTAGTGTGACATACGTGGACGCAAATCGCCGTTAAAAACCAAAGAAGAAGAAGACTGATTCAAGTAATTATTTTACAGATTAAATATTTCTTTATTGTGTTGCTAATGCTGAAATCATGCACGGTTAATAGAAACTAATTGATATAAAATTAAGTACATCATGGGTTCAGATTAGTGGAAAAAAATAGTAATTTATCATTTTTATACATTTTTTCATTTTTATGTCAAATAATTTTTATACTTTTTTTTTCTATAAGTCACAAAAATGATTTTTTTTAATTATCTGCTTGCAATATCCACATTTTTCTTCGTTATATTTGCGTTTCGCGTTATCTTGATATAGTTGCCACTAATCCGAATCCTGTGGGCAGCTGCTTTAATTAGTGTTTTGCTTCGAAGTCTGGTTTACGGAACTTCCTGTCGATAATCAAATTCAGCACATATGAAGATCACATCTTTCCTTATGCTAATCAAATTCAGCATATATGAGGACCATGATGCAGATCACATCCTCCCGGACCCCGTCTCATGCTACTGGCTTCACAACTATCAGATTTAAGAGTATATGATTTGCATTTAGCTGATTGATATATGCATAGAAAATGAATCCATCAAAAGATTACAAAAAGATAAAAAAGAATTGAGTTTGGAAAATGACCCATAATACTGTGTGTGCGTGTGTGTCCTGCTCTGATTGGCCCAATCCAACGCGTGTCCCGCCTTCCTTTCCACAGTGGCTGGGATTGGCTCCCCATAATGGTCAATGAAATGAAAAAGTGGACAGATCAGAAAGATTAAAATTTGTATTTTACAGATGAAATATATTATTTAATTGTCTTGATAATTGTGTCATGCTGAAATAACGCACGATTAATAGAAATTAAGTGATTAATTATGCCATGCCCATTAAGCACGCCATGGAATCAGAATGGTGGAAAAAATAATCAAGCGTTCGCAAAAATGCTTTGTTTTTAATATTAATGCATTTTTATTTTTCCCTTGTAATCTTCACATTTTTGTTCGAAACTTTTTTTCCCCCTTTCAGATGCTTTTGTGCGTTTCAGATTTGACCTTTTTCCACGTGGGGGCGGCCATTACTCCAGTTAGAAACTTTTGTTTTGTCGGCCCAAAATGGGCCTCAAAATGGGCGTGTTCAAATTTCAGCCCCAGACTGAGATGCTAATGAATGAAATGTTTTATTACAAAGAAATCTAAGTACAAGCACATTGAAGCAGAGACCAAGAATTCAGCGCTGGAGAGAGCAGTTGTCGAGTGATTCCTCCGCTGGTCTCTGAAGAACGTTCATCCGCGTGGCTCCCTTTATACACCTTTTACAGGAAGCTAATGCCCTTGGTGATTTCGGCTTTGTTGTCTTTTGGTCCCTGGATGCAATCTGTGTCCCATTAACTCTTTTTGGGCAGAAGGACCTTTCTTTGCAAATCAATATCAGCACATATGTTGGCCATTTAGCTAATGGATTCTACCTGACCAGGTTTCATATTTCACTGACTTCACCATGTTTAAACTATGTGAATAAGCCCCGAGTATACGATTTCCATCCAGCTGACTTACTATATGCAATGAGGATAAAGCAATAATAAACAAAACTGTCACAGTTTGAAAGTCAAACTACTTGTTGTGAGAGAAATCAATCTTAAATGTCTTAGTCACGATGAGTTTTAAAGTTCTGTATTTTAAGGTTCTGTATATTCTAGCCCCTGCTTAAGAAGGGAGGGCAGTGAATGAATGTGCTTAGCTCAGCAATATGAACATAGCGTGCGAAGAATATGATGAGATTGAGAAAAAGAGCGGGGTATATGTCAAAATGAATAAAGTGTTAGACCAGGGAGGTTTATTTGTGAGATTAAAAACTGCTGGCGAAACGGGGTTGATTTCCTCTAAAATGTAGAAACTGATGACTATGACAGAAAAGGCGAGAGGCCCACTGACATGTTGAGGGAAGGCGGACAAGGGAGTCATGGGACCGACGTAAAAGCTTGCGTTCCACCTGAAGGAGGGCATCCGCCTTAGGACCTTACATAAGATCCAATTCGGCACAGAAGATCCAATTCGGCTGAGACTCTATTTGATTTAGCTCGATCCTGTTGGTGTTTTAGTTCTCTGTCAAATAAATACCTCCTGGCGTTGACTTCAGCACTTGGCTCTGGCAAGTTTCTTCACTCGGCAAAATCGATCACTGTTCGTTTCTACGACATTGTGTGCGGAATTACGGCATGATTTGAACTAATTGTCCACCAGGCGCTGATCATTCTGGCGCGCTTTATAGCAACACCGTGAGCGCGCTCTCGGTGTCGACCCGCCCCCCTTTGCGTCACAGTCACGCGACGCGCTGTTCGTGTCGGACGAGTTGGTAGTCGTGACTGTGAGGAGTTGTAGTCGAGTTCAAAAGTCGATAAGAGCGTGTAGGTCGCGCCACGCGAGTTTAGTTCTGTGATGTGCCGCGATGAGATGAAGATTGTTTGTCCTCTGTGATTTATCTTCCCTCCGCCACTGGAGTAACCGTGAGTAACACGTTGTCTTTAATAAGCTTTTTTTTTTTTTTTTGCAAGTTCATGGAATGTAAACATTCCCAACCGGTGTTCGTCACTGTGTCAAAAGTTTGTAGTTTTTAATTTTTCTCCGTGCACCTATCCAACTTCATTTCGAAGTTGTTAATTGTGCATGCGCACGCCGTCTGCACGCACCGTCTGCAAAACAAACGCCTAAAGATTTGCAAAGCCGGGCACGGCTAATATGTGTCGAATTCAAGCAGTTTATAGTTTGTTTGTGTTCTCTTTCAGATATCTTCAGGATTTTAGTCACACTAATTGAAATGTTGCTCGTTCTTGCAGCATCTCCTCAAACGTAAACACATGATGCAATCGTTTCTAAACTAACTTATAATAATAATAATAATAATAATAATAATAATAATAATAATAATATAGTATAAAACATAGTATTAGAAGTAATGTATAATACATTTGTTCCTGTACGTTTGTTACAGACATCATCTGTGAAATAGTTTTTTGGAACTGAGAAGCACATGTCTCAAGTTTGAGTCGTATTATTGCAGTGTAGCTCACAAGAAGAATAGAATGGAATATTTTGGTTGATTCGTATTGGAACTCCGTTTGGTGTAAAAAGATGCACTGGATGTAAAGAAAAAAAACTCGATACACAGAAATGACAAACAAAACGACAGGCTGTCTGAAGAACTAGTGACTGAAGAAACATTCCTAGATGATGTGCTAAGACGTCTCCATGGAAGCAACATTCTGTTATTTCTTACGACACAAAAGCAATGTTTGTAACTGTTACTTTGGCAATCTAAACTGAACTTAAAAAAAAAAAAGAAGGAAATAGAAACTCGACGATCTCATTTAATCACCAGCCAATCAGATCAATTAAGGGGAAGTGGGGAAAAAAAAAGGTCTGTCCTATGTCATACGGTAGATGAGCTATACAAGCGTCTGTGACACTAAAAGCAACAGTCAGTGCAGTGACACACACACAAACCCGGAGCAGTGGGCAGCCTTAAGTGAAGTGAAGAACTATATGAAGTCCTTGCGTGTTCAGGAATCAGCGTGAGATCGAATGCTGAGACGTTACCGAGACGTTGTTGTCGGATATTAACATTGCGTGATGGACGCAGCCTCGAGCTACCATAACATACGCAGTGGAGATTCCGCTGTGGGACTTCAACTTACGAACGGCTCTACTAACGAAAGTTTAGAGTTACAAAGCGCATCAAGAGAAAATGGTCAGTAGTTACAAAATGTTTTTGGATACGAAAGGCCAAACGTTGTAGCGCCATAACCCGGGATCGGGATACTGTACCTTGGAATCACCATCCAGCTTTGGGACGGCTCAGCAGTGCCTTTCACTACATTTGTTCTCTTTAAAACGGAGATATGTAGCTAAGATTTTTTTTTTTTTTTTAATTAATCGTTTTATTCTGTTCTTTATTTTCAGTGGAAAAATTATTTAAAATCAAGCTTTTCCCACTTATTCCAAAGAGAGACTTTTTTTGTTTTGTTTTGTTTTTCATAATTTTGTCCTGTATTATTTGGTTATTGAGCAGCAATAAATAACTTAACAAAATAACATGAAGACGTCTTATATTTCAACTAAAAGTATTTTTGAAATGAATGAATGCATAATTGTGACAACCGTTCAGACTATAATTGTACAACCAAAATCGTTGCATCCCTACTCACCGGACACCCCTTCATCTGTAATACCTTTTAGTCACATGACTTCATTTCATAGCACAGCAATTACTCAAATCATCAGAACAATTCCCTCTACTGGTTCCAAGGACTTGTCATGATGCCATACGACTTGTTTGTCCACTCCGGACGCCTTTTAACTCGATGTCCAGATGCTGAAGCTGATTCTAAGGAAAAGCTGACCCCCTCACATCCCCTGAAGGTCATGATGCCCCAAGACTGGTCTCAGTGAACCTTTCCCATGGAGCCTAAAGTACATTCTCACTGTCGTAGACACGAACAGTGATCGATTTTTGCAGAGCGGAGAAGTGGTGAGAGCAGCTCTGCTCTACGGTTTAGAGACAGTGGCAGTGAGAAAGAGACAGGAGGCAGAGATGAAGATGTTGAGGTTCTTTTTAGGAGTGACGAGGTTGGACAGAATAAGAAACGAGCACATCAGAGGAACAGCTCACGTTACTGGTGTTAGCAACAAAGTCAGAGAGGCCAGACTGAGATGGTTCGGACACGTGCAGAGGAGGGAGAGTGAATATATTGGTAGAAGAATGTTGGAGATGGAGCTGCCAGGGAAGAGGGCAAGAGGACGACCAAGGAGGAGATATATGGATGTAGTAAGAGAGGACATGAGGTTGGCTGGGGTCAGAGTAGAAGATACTCAGGATAGAATGAGGTGGAAAGGGATGACTCGCTGTGGCGACCCCTGATAAGGGACAAGCCGAAAGAGAAGTAGTAGGAAAAACTTGCCAGAGCCAGGTGCTGAAGTCAACGCCAGGAGATATTTATTTGACAAAGAACTAAAACATCAACAGGTTCGAGCTAAATCACTAGAGAGCGAATGCCTCAGGCCTGAAGCATTCTCAGCCGAATTGGTCACAATCTGATCTTCTGTGACGCTTGTGCAGGTTATATACTTTCTTATTAATGACATTCATAAGACATTTGATACATGTGTTTGGATTGCATGCTACCTTTTACATATTCATAACTCACTGTTTAAACAATCCCCTTTGGTTGTCTTCCAAGTTATACATCATCACCAGGTCCTAAGACGGATGCCCCCTTAAAGGTGCGATCCGAGATTTTACTTCGGTCCCATGACTCCCTTGTCCGCTTTTCCTTCACAGGTCAGCGTGCCCCTCGCCTTTTTAGTCATGATCATCAATTTCTAAATTTGGGAGGAAATCATACCCCT
>MU204205.1:1900531-1939236 GCA_017309775.1 Paedocypris sp. Pulau Singkep
GGTTTGACAGCAGGTTATATACTTTCTTATTAATGACATTCATAAGACATTTGATACATGTGTTTGGATTGCATGCTACCTTTTACATATTCATAACTCACTGATTAAACAATCCCCTTTGGTTGTCTTCCAAGTTATACATCATCACCAGGTCCTAAGACGGATGCCCCCTTAAAGGTGGGATCCGAGATTTTACTTCGGTCCCATGACTCCCTTGTCCGCTTTTCCTTCACAGGTCAGCGTGCCCCTCGCCTTTTTAGTCATGATCATCAATTTCTAAATTTGGGAGGAAATCATACCCCTGTTGCCAGCATTGTTTAATTCTCTCAAATAAGTCCCCTTGGTCTAGCACATCATTCATCTTGTCACACACACCGCTATTTTCCCAAGTCTCATCATATTTCTTGCACGCTATGTTTATAACACTAGCCCCACAGGAAGACCACCTGGCCTCCAGCATTCGTCACATGCACTCACTTAATCAGGAGTTAGTCAGATTCATCCATTACCCACACATTTACTCAGAGGTTAGAATATACAGAACCTTTTTTAAAACACACATCGTTACTACACAATCATTTAAGATTGATTTCTCTCAATTTCTCTCTGATTGATCACATGGACATCAGAAAGGAGTCATCCAAAGCTCCCATGCATTGTTCTTTGGCTCTACGTTAATGAGATGAGATGAGAGATAAGATGAGGTGGACTTTATTAATCCCACTAGGGCAAGTTTTTGTGTTCTGCAGCAGCAAAAAAAACAAAAATACTTTTTTAACAAACAAATGGACAATTTAAATGACAAATGAGATGAAAATGAGTGAGTCATGCATTTGAACGAGCAAACCAGTCGTTAAGGGTAACAAGTTGGTTTATTCTCATCCAAACACACGACTGAAGACGATACAGGAAGAACTCATTTTTATACCCAATATTACGTCACATGGTATGACCAGGAACCGAAGCCTGGAGCCTGGGACTCTTCCTCCCTTCCGAATCCCAAGAGATAACAGTCCAGGAGTCACTGCCGTCCGGTTCCTCTCTTCCCGCCTGCGCAAAACGTTTCCCTTAAGATCAAATTAGCAAACACAAGTGCTTCATTCATTATATTTAAGCTATCAATCATCAGAAGGAGGAGCACCAAAGAAACATAAATCCTAACACAATGCATGACATGACTCTGCAATGACAATACAATCTAGTACTATTGAACAAACTCAAACATCTTCAGACTCTCTGCTCTTAGTGTGTCAAGCTAGGTGGAGATTGTCACCCACGACCCCGCAACCATGGTAACCTGTCTTGATCACCGTGCTAGGCAGAGCACACATTCCATACCAAGCCAAAGAACCACTTAGGACGCGCAATATTCAATAATATTTTCAGAATTTGATGCGGGCCAATAAAAAACTGGGGGCCCGCGGGCCGTAGTTTGGAGAGCCCTGCTCTACGTTAATAACTTGTTTTAAGATGAGAGATAAGATGAGATAGTTTTTTGCTGCTGTAGAACACAAAAACTTGCCCTAGTCGGATTGAAAAAACCCGAGGAAGAAAGAAACTTTTAACAGAAACGAACTACAAATTAATTTTATAACGGAGACAATTTAATTGACAACAGTGAAAATGCAAATGCATAAAATTTTTATAGCAACAATAAATAGGTTGTAGAGAGAGAGAGAGAGAGAGACCTTCCTGAAGCCAAAATGTGTCCTAACGACAGAGACCTCCATCATCTCCCTGTTTACACACTTTTGACCACTTACTTGCCCTCGTCTGCTCCGTTAGTTTCCCGTGCCGCCCTGTTCGGAAAAAAAAAAAATGAAAGCAACAAGCGACTACTCGACGGGCAATTTTTGCGTCAACGTATTTACATAATTGATTACGTAGACGACGTCGACTACTCGTTGCAGTTCTAGATATTTGCATGACGCTGGTATCATGATGGTGGTAACCGTTCATGTGAGAGTGGTAGGGGACATGGACTCGTGTCCTAAAGGTTGCAGGTTCGAATCCCCCGACCACTGGTTCTGCAACTGAGACTGCCACTGGTAGGGATGTACCGAATATTTTAGGCCGCAAATGGCCAAAAAGTGCATTTTCGGTTTTCGGCCGGAACACTTTTTTTTTTTTTACCGAAACAACACGGCTGAAAGTTGATGACGTAAGCAGAGACCGCGAGAGTTGCGCGCGAGCAGCGTTATAAAGAGCAGTATTTAGATGAGCGGCGATAGAAGCACAGAACCGACGCGAAGACGCAGAAAACAGACTCGGCACCAGACGCGGGGTTTGCAGTGCACCCTCGTTGTCTGATAAAAAATGTCTGATGAAATGTCTGATGAAATCCTGTAAGAAAGTCCCTCCAATACTAATACGTAGGCTATTTTGTTTTAGGCTACTTTATAGGTGGCAGACTGTATCTTTCTGTCTGCCACATATATTTCACGTTAAACTTAAATGCAATTTTTAATGGAGGAACTTTTAATTTCACAACATTTCAGCAGGCCAGTAGGTCAAGTTAAACATTTTAGTGTGAATTATATTTTATACTCTTGAGCTTTGCATTATTTGTTACACTTTGTTTCATGTATTCTTTGAAACTTCATTACTAATGTATGCAATTGCGATGCCTTAGTTTTAGTAAAGTTAGTACACCATCATAGCAATAAATGCAATTTTTTCGGTTTTTCGGTGTTCGGCCAGGCTTTCCTCTTTCTGTTTTCGGTTTCGGCCAAGAATTATGGACATATTGCCATTACCTCACAAGTTTTTATTGCATTTATTACCAATATTTTATCCTTTTTTTAAAAATTGACTTTATGGCACAGATCAGATGGATTACATTTAAAATATGAACCTTATGCCGCACGAAAATGGCTCAACGGATTGATTTTGTAAGTCTGTAGTGTGTTTAAATCGACGACTTTAGCCGAGCAGAGTGTTGATGCGCTCGCTGCTGTGCACAGGAAGTCGTGATGGAGAAGTGTCTGTGGTGCACCACATCACTGGAGGTGGAGGGCGAGGAGCAGATCCGCGTGATGCTGGAGCGCTACAGCACCGGCCGGATGTCGGAGGCCGAGATCAGCTCTCTGAACGAAGACCTGGGCTGCTGCATGGAGTGTGTGGACAGCTACCACCAAGCCAGAGAGAAGGTCCCGGAGCTGCACCTGGTACGCCACAACCTTTATTAGATGTAGCGATGCACCCATACGGGGAGCGACAATCAGCCTCGGTACCACATTTTCTGAAGTACTCGTCAAAAGTTCGCCGATACCACGCGTAAGGGGTTAATCAGGTGTGCTGAGTGCCCCGCCCCCACTCGCCGGGCACGTGAAACGACTGTATTTCAAAGTGGACAAAAACGGAACAAAATTGTGCTCGGGAAATTTGCGCAGAGGCTCTAAGTGTAGCACAGTTACACGTGTCATTGAATCCAGCGCCTGAAATCCCAACACGACAATGAGTTTGTTTTAAAACCAACACAACTCACGCTGCAGCAAACTCTCACAAGAAAAGAGGAAGTAGTTAGTTTATTCAAATTGTGTGCATTAAATAGTAAATATTCATTAGTAATGCGCTTTGTGATGTCCAAAGCGGCAGAGTTTACAACAAACTGGGGGAAAAACTACTTGCTGCTTATTCTTTTTTTTTTTTTTTTAATTGTTCTGTATTATGTTGCATGCAACATGCTTTTCATTTTAAATAAATGTGCTTAATTCCGCTTAGCACATTTTTTTTTTTTTTTTTTTTGTTTGTTGTTAAATTATGACTACAATTCCTCTGTAGGAATTTTTGTATTTTGGTTTCATTTATATTGATTACCTTTTCATTTAATTACCTCTTCAGTTATTGATTAATTTTCATTGCATTAACCTGCTAAATGCAAAACCATACTTAATTCACATGTACACCAACTTTGAGAAAAAGCGGGATATTCCAGAACAGAGATGGCGCAGACGGGCCCAGGCAGAGACAAATACTAATAAGGCGCAAGGATATTGCAGAAAATGAGAGTCAGATTGAGCAACGGTGAGAAGAAGGGTAAAAAAATGGACCCAGAAGGCAGGTCCAGTCAGAGCTCGGGCAGCACCGACTGATCCTTGTTCAACAAACATTACAATATTACATATAACAGTAAACCGGTATGAACGTGGAAACCGGTATTGAGTTGTGCCACAATATGGATTTTACAAAGCCTAATGAAGTTAAATGAACTAAATTAACTAATGAATTTAATATGAGTCTCGTTTGTAAACGTTGGATTCATGCAACGTTAGATTGACAGAGTCAGGCTCCCTGAGAGAGGGAGAGAAAGTGTGATCTGTGGGAAAGGTGAGGACGTTTGCAAAACAAAGAGCAGAATCAAAACTGCAGCTGCTGCTTTTCTTCTTCTTCTTCACGAATAAACACCAGGGCTAATGTCAGATAGACGGGTGTACAGCCATCGGGCACGAGGACCGAAAAGTACAAAATAAATATATTTCATGACCGAAAAAAAGATTCACAAATCAATAGAATTCAGAAAATTAACCTACCAAAAATAGCTTTTTGTGTAGAATAATTATAAATAATTTTGAATCAGCGGTATTTAAGTAATAACGTTTCAAAATACTTAATTACCCTGGAACTGGTTTAGTCACTAACTGAAGCCGGAGATAACTTGGGCGTGGCACTCCTCAGTCACTGCCAGTTAGACCGCAGCAGGCAACGGGTAACGTGTGCCCGGACAGAAAACATCTCATATTACTGCTCACTGGAATTTATGTACTCTTAATTGGGAACAAAACCTACTAACAAATAAATCCAGAATGTCGACGTGGATTTGCCACCTAAACTGAAATGAAGTGAATTGTTATTAGTACCATTGCATTTAATGTTATGATGGTGTACTAACTGTACTAAAATCAAGACATTGCAAATGCATTAATTAATAATAAAGTTTCAAATGAATGAATAAATGAAACAAAATTTGTTATAAATTGCAAATATTTATTAAGCATATTGCAACAATCAAGAGGGTAAAATATAGTTCAAACTAAAATGTTACATGAAATAATACATAAACGATAATATACATGCCTACTGGCCTGCTGAAAGGTTGTAAAAATAAATGTTCTTCACACACGTATTATTGTGTAAAACCAATTGGAGCATGTATTTACTATGTTATCTAACTGATGACATAAAAGCAGTGCTACTTTTAAACATAAGTGAGTATATACATGTTCAAATAAAGTGCTTAGCTTTGGGGTATGAAATCTTTAAATAGTTGGATGCTGCAATATATACAGACTTACTGGCATTAGATTTCTGGTGTCTTGTTCGTGTCCTGTCTTTTAAGCTCATTAACTAGTGTTGTCACGATTCTAGAAATTTTGTAACTTTGTTACGATACGTAAATAAAAGTATCGAGACTCAAAAAAACTGCAACAATGTTAGGGCCGTTTTTTTGGTTGCTTGGAAACAAAAACATAAGACTGGAACATGAAAGTGTGTCGAAATAAGGAATACCAAGACAATAAAGTGCCAAAGTAAATCAACGTATAACTCTTACATTTTTATTCTAGAAAACAGAAATGGAAAAATGTAACTTTTATTGTCATGCTGTACATCTGATGTACAAATTTGTACAAACAATAAACAAAACCAGTGCAAAAATAGAAAACACTACAAAAGTGGTAGTGCTGTGCAAATACTGCAAGAAAGGGGTGTTATCTGTATCATCACACAAAATGCCCGTTTAAGTTCGGCCAGAAGCACAAGCTAAATGTGCTGTATATGCGGGCCTACAGTGTTTGTTAATTGAAAGTTCTATGTAACACAAGTCAACTGTAACTTCTATAAAGTCTTTGGTTTCTGACGCCTGGCCAGAGCTATACGACACTTTCTACCAGGTTCCCGCCAGTTGTCGCCGCCGTAAACGGTCATAAACTTAGTTTACGCTGCCGTCTCATCAGAAACTGCGACAGCATCCCTGCCCCCTGCGTCTAATTTTTTACTTTTAAGTAAAGTTAGAACACAAATTATTCCTATACGTAATGTAATTAAGGTCTACTAAAATGTAATGTCCACACTCCCTACTTTGATATAATACCGTCTGCACACTAGAAAATACCCTGATATTAATTTTAAATGAATACAAGTTAAAAAGTGCTCGTTCTCGTTCTTCAAAAAAGTGGTATTGGCGCATCTTTAATTAGAGGAGCTCTCTGATTGGTCCTTCGGGTCTGTTGTGTAGCGTCTGTGGGAGCTGGAGAAGGCCCGACTGCTGCAGGTGTTCGGCTCGGCTCTGAACCAGGAGCTGGAGGAGGAGGACGATCTCTTCATTGTCGAAGACGACCAGGAGCAGCCGGTGTGGAGGATGTCTCCGCCCGAGTTTCACAACACGCTCCGCTTCCCTCTGTTCGAGGTTTTGAAGTTCCCTTATCTGCTCTGCTCCCAGAAGTTGTGTGAGTATGGCTTTGTTTCGTCAAGCGGTTAACTTTATCTGGAGTGGCCACCTTCTGCGTCTGTTTCTTTTATTTTTGCGTATCAGCAGGTGATTGTGCAGCTGCAAGGTCACTGGTTCAGTTCTCATGGGAAGAACGATTCGGCTATCACAACTAAAAGACTTATTCAAAAGCAAATACGTAATTATCAAATACCCAGAGGCTTGAACTCCACGAGAGCTGCATTTATCGGAATTTAGGCGGAATTTAGATGTTTCCGTCTTTCCTCTCCAGCCTTGTCATTAGACGCGGAAACACGTGATTGAAATTCAAGCATTTTCAAATCTAATCTCCAAGGCATTGAACATTTTAATTTTACAGTGGAATCCACAAATGCACGTCCTCTGGACCGGACACAAAAAGACCGATTTGTTCCACAAGTGATAACGTTTTGGTCGTACGAGATTTTTGTCGCCATGTTCATTCTAAACTTTAATCAACTTGATGTGTTCAGATTCAACCACGACAGGCAAAGTGGCGACACAATTACAGAACTATTTCTTCTGTATTCTCGATATCAATGCACATAAAATTAATTTCTCCAACCTTTCCGTCACGGACCAGTCGGCGTTTGATAATTGTTCAGTTTTTAGTATTTAATTTAGTAATTAACAATTATAACAGTATTTATTGGTATTTAAACACGCATGCAAAAAAAGGTTATACCAAAAAACGAATCTAAAGTAAACTTATTTCCCCGGAACCAATGAAGTTTCATTTGATATCACAAATTAAAAAATGTATTTGTATTAAAATGTCAGAATCTTTTCATAAATTAGACTTTACATTTCCCCGTTTATACTTTGAACGACGAACGTTCTACAGCCGTTCTCCTACTGATGTTTCTGGAGAACTTAGCAACTGCAAAACGTGATATTTACGCCCCCACACACACACACACACACACACAAAACAGGAAGTCTTCACAATGTGCTGATGCAAAGACTGTAGCTGCGTTCACTGGCAGGATGTAAAAGTGGAGTCTGTGGCTTAGTCGCGTGATGTCGTCTTGCTTCAGCGGAGGTGGTGGTCCGGGCCTTGTGCCAGCTCCAGGACATGAGTCAGCCGCTGACCGTCTTTGAGAAGTACCAGGGGACGTATCTGCTGCTCGTCCATCCCAACGAGAAGGTAACGTGGCGCCGCAGCGTCCGCGGGATTCTCCAAGCCTCCGCGTGTGTGCTTTCCAGGTGCGGCGCTGGGCCATCGACACGGCGAAGGCGATGAAGAGCGTGGACCGAGACGTCTACTACGACCTGAAGGACATTTTCATACCCATGCTGTACGTCATTGACCTGGGCGTTCCTTCCGATCTTCCGGACCTGGACCCGAGCTGCTATGCGGGCGGCACCGTGCCACGCCTGCCCTCGCACCTGTATGATGCGCACAACAAGAAGAACTACTGGCTAGGTTGGTTCAGTAGTCGCTCGGCTGGGGCTTTCCGGGACTTTTTGAGGTCTAGCAAGCAGCCTAGCTTTCACCATCATGTTCCTGTCGGTTAAATGTGGCGCTAAAACGACTAGAGCAGGGGTGCCCACACATTTTCGGTTTGCGATCTACTTGATAAATGACCAAGTCAAAGCGATCTATCGGCTATAAAAACACATTGTATATATGTAATTGTATGTTAAATATCATTAATCATATTTAATATATAATCATATAAACAACAGTTTTTTTTTTGTTTTTTTTTAGGAGGGGGGGGGGCAAAATCGTGTAAATGCAGGATTAAGATGACGCGGGGGCTAGAATTGCTTTTATTTGGTTCAGCTTTTCCACTCATTTTATACCCATTGGTACCCAAAATACAAATTAAAAATATATATCTTAGGGCTGAAATGATCATGGGAATTAAATATTTCCTGGAACGTTTCTTAAATATGGCTTTGCTTGTGTGTTGAGCAATGATGATGGGAGGATGTGTCGTGGGGAAAAAAAAAAACTGATTACAACTTAAAGACAGCACACAGAGTTTCTTACACTCACCCTTGCTAGTGTTTTTAAACTTCTTTTTGCCTTTTTTTTTTCTCAATGCAATGTTATCTACCCATTGCCTTTTGTCATACCCCAATGCCTTTTGTGATCAACCAGTCAATCGCGATCGACGTAATGGGCACCCCTGGACTAGACGATTTTAACCTCATCAACTTTTTAAGGTCGAAAAGGTATCTGCTAAGTAAAAAAAAGATGTTGTTTTTATTGCTAAATTTTGCGTATGTTCTTTGCTCTGTGTGGGCCGCTGTCTCACTCCCAGCAGCACGTGTGGTATGAAGTGTACGTACATACGCATTCATGAGCATATCAAGTCTCCAATTTCTAAAGAATGGAAGTATTTTACTTTATATTTACTGAATTTAGGCTCGAGGAAAACCTATTTTATTTGAGGTTTGTCTCCGCCAAACTCAAATATGCAATAAAGGGTTTCCTTTCCAAGTTTTAACCACTTTTAAACACTTCTGCCAGAAAATGTAGAGTTAAAGTTATGATGGATGGAGCAGGTCATCTGGACTGTTAACAAATGAGGTTGATTTGGAGTTGTTCAAGAGAAGGGCTCTTGACCGTTTCTGGGAACCAAATAGAGGTGTAGTTTCTGATAATTTGAACGACAAATGCCCATATGTGAGATAAAGTGATGTCATGTCCTGTGGATTAGAGGCTATAAGAAGAAGATGCTAAACTGATGGGGGGGGGGGTTAGGGTTACCAATCTCAAGGGCTGAAGATCATTGAGAGATTCTGACACTTCCCACCACACTACGTTACTCTAGGATGCCCATCGTTTCACCTCGAGTAGTGTTCTCAGTCTGCGCGCTTCTGTTCAGGCATCTGCATGTTGCTGACGCAGCTCAGCGCCGGGGCAATGGACTCTCTGTTTATGGGTCCATGCAACATTCCCAACTGTATTCTCAACACCATGGAAGGACTGAAGAACGGTTGGTAAAATATTTCTACACAAGCTCTATGTAGAGGTTGAAGTTCTCATTGCAGAACGGTTTTCACTGATCTCAGGAGAAGGTCCATCTTCGGATCCGTTCTGGCCTGCTCTGCACTGTTTCATGGTCATTCTGGACCGGCTTGGTTCGATGATCTGGTGTCAAGTCGACCCCAATGTTGCCTTCCAGACCGTCACTGGTTCGCCCAGCTACGTCCAGGAAATTCACAGTATCCAGAAAAAAACCACAAAGTAAGAACTTTACAATCATACAATTTTTTTTTTTTTTTTGTTGTTGTCATTTTTAAAAACTGTGCTCGTACTTTCCATTCCATTACTCCTGCACGTCTTTGTGCTGTTTGCAATTAATTTATGGAAAAAATTGCAATTAATAAAAAAAACTTTTTGTGCATTTTTCTTCTTGTAAAGACTTGCTACCTACTTCAGGTTCTCCATGTATGAAAATACATGGATGACATTTTGTTCTTTACTTATTCTTTACTTGTTCTGTATTGAAGGGTGGTGAAGAAAGAGCCGGAGTGCGACGACAATGTTGTAACTTGCAGTCAGGTGGTCTATGGATGTTATTCTATAGAAAAGCCGAGCCAAGTAAGATTTGGAGACCGTTCTCTGCAATATTCACAAATCTAATAATTGCTCATGTTTACTCGAGTGGGTTCTTGCCTTTCCAGGCTCCAAGTTCTTCGCACAGCAGTGGCATTTGCAACAACATGATGTACGAGGACATGCAGTCCTTGGTGAAGGTGCTTGATTCCGAGATGGGTCAAAGCATGCGCGTTTATGGCAGCACTTTTTTGTGGTTTATCCCATTTGTCCGTTCCATAATGGAGCTCCCGGAAATCAATGCGTCTTATATTAGTGAAGTGGTTCACTATCTTTGCGACAAGGTACGGGACAATCGGCATGCGCTGAACCGACAAGCATACGCTTGCGATAAAGTGACGGAGTTCTTTTCTCGCATCATCATTCAAATCGTAGAGTTGCACTCTGCAGAGGGACGAATGGGAATTCTTTCTCGCTGCGCCCCCAAGTGGGTGGAAGTGGTTGTCTCGAGCACCTTACAGTCAGAAGAGCCATGGGGGGATGAGTTTCACAGAGTCAGTTCCACCTCCTGCTCTTCTGGGATGGTGGGTCGACTACCCAGTGGGGGCTTTAATGCAATAATTAGCGGCTGCATGGCGTTGATGCGGCAGCTGTTGAAGGAAGGCATACGGATGGGATCTGACAAGCGATCGACTCACTTCTTGAATTTGCTCAATAAGCAGATGCGAACTGGCACAAACAAACAATGGAACCTGACTTCCAATGAATCTGTCGAGCTTCAGCAATGTTTGGTAAAAGTTGTCCGCTCCATGTCGGACAGACCTGCTACTCCGTCTCCTGGTCCATCCACGTCACTTGGCGATTCCTCTGTGAACACGGTTGTTTCCAGAGCTTCAGTGCCGACTCTAAATCAACAGCAACACAACGAAGCAGTGGCTGGTCCAAGCAGAAGTGGATGTCAGTTCGTAACGGTCAAAGAAGAGCCGTTTAGTGACAAGTCTTTTTGCCATGGCTTTGATGACGTTCTGAACGTAAAGAAAGAACCTTTGCAACCGATGCCCTTTGTCTCTCTGGCTTGTATTAAACCTGACATGGACAAATTTGAGGAACTTCGATTAAAATTGAGCGACAACCAGAACTTAAAAAATATTGATGCTATTGTTAAAAAGCAGCATGGTTCGCCAGAGGATGACGAGGATGATGAGCCTCTTGATGCCAAACGCATCCGCTTGATTAAAGCCCAACAGGACAAACCTGATTCTAATAGTCACCTACAAAAGAAATCTACAAAGTCTAGGACCACTTTAAAAGAAAATCGAGACTCTAGTATAATTGTTATATCTGATGACGACGACGATGATGGAAAGGCAACAACAGACGCCAACAGTTTTAGCGATGCGAATATTAAGAGGGGTTCTTCAAGTGACACGGAGGATATTGTGCGAGACTACAACGAACTCAGTGACTCGCAAGTGTTTGAATTTGAGACCCAGGAATATGTGGCATCTGCCTGGAATGTCCCGGACTCTGGAATCCCTGAAGACATTAACCCTGACCCAGTGTCTAAGCCTCATGTAAATCAACCTCCACACGAAGCCTCGCCGTCAAGCTCAGGGACTGAATTTATTCCTGATGAAGAAATTGAAAGGGCCTGTCAGCAAGTGGAGGAGAGGATGAGACCAAAGGAACCAGCTGTTTCCGGTTCCTCTTCTAAAACATCGGAAACTGCAGAGAAAAGCGACGTATTTGCCAAACCGAAACCTCTCTCAGTCAAAAGCCAGAAACCATCTCATTTGCCCAAAAAATCATTGATCATTGATGCCCTTGCTCATAAAATCAAACCCTATTCCCGTAAAGGGCCAACAACGGAACAGGTCGTTGCATCTTCTGAGCGACCTAAATCTTCCCCTTCCACATCAAGTGACCTTTCCTCTCCCAATTTTTCCACTTCTCGTCGCAGTCCTGCTGTTGTTCCTCCTAAGAAGATACGGAAAATTGCAGAGCCAGAGTCGACAGCAGAGCGTTTAGGCTTAAAAAAGAAGGAAAGAAAAGCCTTCGATCTCTCACAGAATTCCCTAGACAGTGTCGCTCTACTCCGTTGTCACGGGCAGAATGTACAGGTTGAGCCCAAGGCAAAAAAGGTATGCCGAACCAAGACATCTCCTCAGAAGGGAACCATGAAAACCAACAAGAAGCTTCTTGCATCTCAAGAGAGGCAATATTTTAAACAAAGCCGCGCAAAGCAAGCCAACCAAAAGCATGTGAACGCAACCGTTCAGAGAAGACCAAGCCAGTCATGTGATCCAAAAGCATCCAACTCTTTGACAGTAGTTGGGAAGCACCGTGATCAGCAGGACGATGGTTTTGAATCAAAGGAGCCTGTATGTGGCAGTGGGAATGATAGAAGTATGATTGCTCAAGGTGATCTTGCTGATTCCACCATCAGCACGGAAGAGAAAGCCCGTCAAGTAGTAAAAAAGGTTACTACAGATGATGTTTTTGGCAATGATCCAATGTGCCACACTCAATTGGAGCTTGAGGACATGGAGATGTGCTCTCAAATGGAAAGGTTTGGAGAGGAAAACAATGCAGGGATCTTTCTTACCCAGAGAGATCATGTTGACATGGATCTTGAGGAACCAGAGACTCCAAAAGAAACCAATTTACCAAATGACCAAATGCAGATTCCCGACGCATCCGTTTCCGAAAGAAAGTGTAACGATTCAAACAAAGACTTGTTCCTGAAGCCTGGAATGTCTCCAATGTCTCTGAAAAGAGCAAAACCTTCCACCACCAAAATATACACCCCTAGTTCTCGCAGCGCCTCGCTTGCCCTTGAAATGGAAAAAGTGGTAAAGCCCCCGACGCCATCAAATGTGGTGAAACCCAAAAGTCCTTTAACAGTGGCCCCACCAAATGTGGTTAAACGACAAATTTCCTCATCAAAGGCCCCACCAGCAGTCACTGTTCCATTAAAGCCACAGCCATCACTTTCCAAACCCTTTGCTTTACCTTTAAGCCATGCTCAGAACTTTCTGATAACTCTTAAAAATGACACTACAACTCAACCACCAACTTACCAAACGTATCAAAGACCTGAGGATCCGGTTCGCAGGACATCAACTAATGTCCCCAATCAGTGCAAAAAAATAGACCCTTTGTTACTGACCCAAACAATTCTGAAATGGGAGTACAGGTTTCTGGAAAATTACAAGACGTTCGGAACCCCAGATGGATTGTGTCGGTGGCCCCTGAAGGAAGTTCCAGCAAGTTTTGCTGGTTACGAGGATTATGTCAAGACCCTTTACCCCCTGCTGCTGGTTAATGCTTTTGAAGAGGTAGGTTTATGTCCTTTTTAATTGTTTTGAGTACAGGAATACCTCGCGCGATTGTTTTCCTGGATTCACCTTGAGGTTGTAACCAAACCTTTAAAACCCAATTTGCAAATACTTCATTGTGCCTTAAACTGGCAAACTTGTGAATTGTGGAATTTATATTTTTTTTAGGCTTTTTTATTTTTTCCCCTAGCATGTGCTAAATGTATTGATCGATTTGATTTGGCTCCGGCGGAGGCAACTTTTGCACTAGAAACATTTGTAGTTGCCATTCTAACTTCAACCGTTTGTCGAGAATCACTAAAAACAGTTTGTTTTTAGCCTTTAAACTCTTAACACTCTATGTTTTGAAACTTCAGATATTCTTGATCTGAGATTGGTTGCACGCCCATTGCATTGTTTGTGGTATTACTGTAGTATGTTGTTTGTTTTAAGTTTGTTTATTTTCTTGTGTTTAGATTGCTAATGAATGGCTCAAAGGCGGCAGGGTCAAGTTATTCCTTAAACTTGAAGCTATAGAATACAGCAATCGAACTGCCAACGCCAGCTTTCTAGGTAAGTATTGTTTGGAAGGAGAATGTTTTCAGTTTGGTGTGAAGATGGTTTCATTGTGATTAGTCTTGATGCTAGTACCCAGGGCAGTTTATCTAGTAACTGGGAGATTCTGAGTTCATATCCCATTACTGAGTGTCCTTGAGCAAGACGCTTACTCCAGCATGCTCTCTAAGTGCCACAGCTTAAGGCTGCCCACTGCTCCGGGTTTGTATGCGTGTGTCACTTCACTGTTGGTTAAATGGAGAGCTGAATTTTGATAAGTCCGAAGTGGCCATGTTGACAAACTCACTCACTTTATTAATGTGTCTAAAACACGTTTTGTGTTTTTCTAGCACTGTTCAAGGGAAGAGTTTTTGGTTTGGTTCTTTTAAGTGGAAGGTGGCCTTTAGTTCAGTGGTGATAAAATTGTTAACTCTGTGTTACTGTTGTGTTTCTAGCGGGTCTTACTGCTGAGGAAGATTCCAAACAGTGGTACCCCAAAGAGGACGACCTTGTGCTGCTTTGGTTACCGGAGAACACTGGAGCCTATTCCTACAATGAGCCGAGTGTCCATGATCTACTTCCTCATTTTGGTTATGTGTCCCGGTCAAATGTTTCTCGAAGTGCAGGTTTGTGAATGTCATGAAAAGCACACTTGGAATGAAATGGTTCATTGCCATCCACTTCTTTTGTTCTCAGGCTCCACTGCAACCCTGATTGTTACGATCCAGACGTGTGGAAATGTGTCTTCAGTGAACGGGCAGCCTGTGCGGTGTGAAGTGGTTGGATCTATGATTAGCGTGCAACGGGAGTTCCGGGCGCTGTTAACACTGAGCAACAGTCCCATGCTGCGGCCGCTTCTGGCTCCACGTGTCACCCATTTTGCCTACAGCCAGGAAGGATCTCCAGACATGAGTACCCCTGTAAGTTTGTGTGATAGTGTAGGATACGATGATTTATTACGCGTCCATTGGTCATGTAACGGGCATTACTGGTGTTATGAGAAAAGAAGGTCTTTACCTAACCCGCTTTTTGTGGTGAAATTGTAGTGTGGGTATATTGTAGTGAACCACAACAGTTACAGCAATATTAAAACGAAGATAACATGCAGTAAAATGGAATGGAATGAATGCAGTAAAAGGGAAGTTGTGTTCTGTTGGTAGACAGATGGAATCCTCAACTCGGCTTGATTGAATCAGCCAGTTTCTTAAGCTTGTAGCTTTCCTCCTGCATCGCTAGTTTTCATTAGGAAGTGTGTGTGGGTGATGGGCACCATGAAGCCTCAGAGTCCCACCTCAACTGGGCAGATGGTAGTCCTCCAGATAGTATCCACTTTGTAGACCAAACAGCATATCTGGATAGTGAAACGTAGTGGTAATCTCTGTGGGGGAATGGAGTTTTCTGTCGGAAGTCTACTGCCATGTCCCTGTCCAGGCCGCAAGAGAAGGATCATGGTGTAACTCTTAAGATTGTGGGTTCTTCGTCCCTGCCTTTCCTACTCTAGTTGATATTGGCAATCTGCTGGTGGTGAATTTTTGTCTAGACTCATTTTTGGTGCCATCTATAGTGTCCCTATGAGAGCGTGTTGTTACACCCTGACACTATACTACTTACTGGCAGAGTTGTCATCACACCTTGTTGACTAACATTTGGTATTAATGACGGTCATAGGTGGATTACATAAGAAAGCTAAGCGCTGCCTGTGTGACCTTCCACTCATCTGACCAGTTGAAGCGGCAGTTAAAACGTTCTTCCATGTTTTTCAGATTTCTTTTTAGCCCTGTGAATTGGCCTTTATCTTGTTTGCCTGGACTCTGCTCAACCTTGTTGAGGACCTTCTCATTTTGACCAGTTACGGGGTGGTGGTCCTTGAAATTTAGACCATGATCTTGTCTTGCATGTAGCCCTGCTTGATGGACCACGATGTCAGGGTGTTTTTTCTAAGTAGGCTGTTTTCAAAAAGGCACCTTGGCAACCCCAACTACTCCTGGATGATGAAGCTTGCTTCTCTGCCCGTTTAACTTGTGGTGAATGTGGAGATCGCACGTCTGTGCTACATCACTGCACTAAACGGATGTTTATGTTGGCAACCACATGTTGGTTTGGTTTGCCCGGTCATCCATTATGACGGCTCTGTGGCATAATTCCTTCCCAAGCATATGATGGGTTGACATCAACGATGAAGGTAGTGGAGTTGAGTGTCAGCTCATCTATCCTTTTAAATCATTGAGGTTCCTCCAGATTGAGTAGTGTAGCTTTTGTTCAAGTGGTAATTTTGTCACTCGGGCCATCTGTCTTGCTCCAGGATTATCTTTAAAGCTGCTCCAAACAGGATTGGGGAACTGGTGCACTCTATTGTGATTCCTACTTGTACTTGCTGCCCTCAGTGGTAAAGTCTTGGAAGCACAACTTCAGGCCACTATAATGGCATCAAATCGTGTTCTTTGTGCCATGGAACTATTCTTGCTTCCTGATCAACCAACGTGGGACTAATCTATACATGTTGACAGTTTTAAGCCAGATGACTTCAAGTCGACATACATTAGATTGCCAAGGTTCGAATAATATATTATTCTACTAATATATATTGACTCCCTTTTCTGCACATGTCCAAATCATCTCAGTCTGGTCAGTCTTCCACTTGTTGGCACCTTCCCATCCCTATCTCTCTGTCTGTCTGGCTATCTGTGCTCCCTTACCGGATGATACTTCAACTTTTTTTACCCATAGTTACATGACATTACATGACTTTATTTTAATACATCGTAATTATTCAACTCATCAGAACAATCCAGTTGCCGTTCCCAAAGACCTGTCATGATACCACACGACTTGTCCACTCCAGTTGCCTCCTAACTAGATGTCAAGATGCTGAAGCTGATTCTAAGAAAGTGCGTTCAAGCATTGTTCCCTGATTCATAATTCATTCACCAGATATGATCTGCGTGATTCTATTCCTTATCATGCACACCAAGCTAAGAATAACAGAACAAGTTAGTGAAGCACACATTCCATTCCCACACAGACCAACAATGGATTAGTATTATCAGTAATACATACATTGAATGATTAAAAAGTGTGATACACAGATATAAACTATTAGTGTAACCATTATAGATGGAATATTTCATTGAATTCTGTCACACAAGTCCTTCTCTTCTTTGTGTCTAACCTGTAAAACGATTCATTATACGCTTTCTGTTTGGCCTTTGCCACCTCCGTGTGCGCTGCACTTCCTTGTACTCCTGTCTACTTTCCTCAGTCCTTTCTACATCCCACTTGCTCGTAGCAAACCTCTTCCTCTGGATGCAGTCCTATACTTCCTCATTCCACCACCAAGTGTCTTTATCTTCTATCCTCTTTCCAGATGACACACCCAGCACTTTCCTACCTGTTTCCCTGATAACCTCTGCTGTAGTTTCCCAGTAATCAGAGAGCTTGTCATGATCACGAGAGCCCGTCTCAACCGCTGCTTGAATTCTTTCACAAGCTCCTTCGTCCTTTAACTTCCACCACTTGGTTTTAATTTCTGTCTTTCCTCTTTTCTTCTCCCTCCTGACCACCAGAGTCAAGAGGACCATGCGGTGCTCTCTGGCTACACTCTCTCCTACGACCATTTTGTCACTAACCTTTCTCAAATGGCCTCGTCTACATAGGATGTAGTCCACCATGTGTACTCCTCCCTCCACTCTTGTGTGTCACTCTGGGTTCCTCTCTCTTCTAGAAGTAAGTGTTGACTACAGCCATTTCCATTTTCTTAGAAAAGTCCACCACCATCTGTTCTTGCAGATTTTTTTTTCCTTCACACCAAACCTGCCCGTCACCTCTGTTCCACTTCTTAACATGACCATTGAAGTCTGCTCCAACAACCAGTCTCTCCCCTCTGGGAATGCTCTCTGTGACCTCATCAAACTCACTCCAGAATCACTCCTTCTCTTCTACCTCACAGCCCACTTGTGGAGCATACCCACTGACTACATTCACCCTCACCCTTTGATTTCCAGCTTTAAGCTCATCACCCTGTATGAGACTTTTCCCCTGTAGCACATTGCTACATCTTCAGGATTACTCCTACACCGTTTTGCTTCCTATCCACTTCCTATCCACACCATGGTAGTACAGTTTGTATCCTCCTCCAATACTACGTGCTTTGCTGCCCTTCCACCTCGTCTCTTGCACACACAGTACATCTACCTTCTTTCTCTAGTTTCTCGGCTAGTTTTACGCTGGATGTCCTTCCTGACGCAACCCTCTCCATTTATCCGGGCTTGGGACCGGCACAGAAGTCACTGGCTTGCAACCCCTGTGACCAAACTCAGTTGGGTTAAACAAAACTTGGTTCGGTTGGACTCAGGGAGCTACCAAAACAAATTTCATTGTACAATATACAATGACAATAAATGCCTCGTACTAACTTTCTTTCTTACTTAAAGTGAGCCAGAAAGGGAACCAGTGGAAAGTGAGCTCAGTTCTTTTGCTGTTCACAACCTAGAGAACTATGAGAACCCAGTTTTTTTTTTTTTTTTTTTCCTCTTCAGCAATGAAGACACCACAGACTGTTGTTCACACAACAATCTGTTAGTTACACAACCTCTCTAATGCAATGTATTTTGCCCCTTTCTTGTGCCCCTTACTATAATGCAGCATTGGTTCTGTTGATAACACTTTTCTTCATTTTTTTTGTGAGATTAAAAGACTTTTCTAAATTCATAAAAAAAACTCAGAATTTTTTTTTTTTAATTAGAGTAGTCTAATGCAGTTTAATGCAATACTTTTCCAAATATTTATAGCTCTCTGCCTGGGACACTGTGAGGTCGAAATGACTGTTTGACTGAGTGTGCCTCTCAATACACATTGTTTATGGGGATCTTCAAACAAAGGAATTTACATTCAAGATAAGGGCAGGGCTGCAACTGAAGGAACGTAATGTTGTTCTTTGCGTGTTCAGGAATCCACGGAAGATCGAATGCTATTTAATCAATTCACATTTATTTAAGTATACAGTTAATTACAAAATATGTTGAACAAAATCAAGGAAAGGCTTTCAGCTGGCCAGGCTGGAGAACACAGATGGAATGCTGGATCTGATGGTCTGGCCATGTCCTCGTGACTGGCCGTTTTTATAGTTTTCTAGCTCTTACAATGGTGTTCAATCTGACTTTCACTTCTGCAATCGTCTCCCCAATGGCAAACGATGTTGTCAGATATTAATTATCCCGCGATGACTTTTCTTGCAGAATCAGCATCTTTAAGGCCAGACAACTCCCTGTCTTGCGAAAGGCCAGCCGCTGTCTACTTCTCCTTTCGCCATGCATTGCCTGTGCTTCAGGGCCTTAGCCTATGATTTGTGTTTTAACAGTTTAATAACTGATTAATATATGTAACTTAAGTGATTAGTTTAACAAACTGATTAGAATTAAAAGTAAAGTAATAATCAATATAATTATAGCAGAAAGACAAAAATTCTAATCTAATTAGGAGGTCTAAAAACGGTTGACAACTAGTCACAGAACCTACTCGATCAATCGCATATTACATACCGGACCAAATGCAACGGGACTAAATGCAGCCCCACACCCCAGTCAGCAGCAACATTCAACACTTGCAAAATGGACCATGAAATTAAATTTAATGTCAATCCAACAAAGCATAACTATCAGACACACAACCCCGCCTGCCATTATGAAAAGGGTTTTTTCTCCCTTATTTTTACGATGACGTAACACAGCTGGAGGTAATGAAGCCTCTGAGTGTGGCAAAACAAACTGCGAAGTGGAACGAGATCTGGTCGCAATTGTAGGAATTTTTGTCTCTATACTATAATTATGTTGATTATTATTTTACTTTTAAATCAGTTTGTTAAACTAATCACTTAAATTAATCTGATAAAACACGAATCATAGGTTAAGGCCCTGAGGTGTAGCAATGCAGGACAAGACCGGCCTTTTGCAAGACCGGGAGTTGCCTAAACCCAAAGATGCTGATCTTGCAAGAAAAAGTCATCATGGCATAATTAATCTGACAACATCGTTTGCCATTGGAGAGAAGATTGCAGAAGTGAAACTCAGATTGAAATCCATTGTAAGAGAAAAGTATAAAACAGGGCAGTCACGAGGACGTGACCAGACCATCGGATTCAACGTTTACGGATTTTGGTGTTCTCCAGCATGCGCAGCTGAAAGCCTTTCCTTGATCAGTGTTCAACATTTTGTACTTAACTATTTACTTAAATAAATGGCATTTGACTAAAAGCATACGATCTGCCGTGGATTCCTGAATACGCAAGAAACGTCGATTACGTTTCTACACTTTCAGATATCTCAAAGAAGCACAAACAAACTGCACTCGGACCACCTGCGGAAGGGGACGAGCACGGCTCATTTTGGGGCCGTTGAGGGGGTCTGAGATCGCATTGTGTGTTCACATACATGTACATATTCCTTCTGATAAGGGGAAAGCCACGAGAAGTAGTTCATATACGCGCTGCACGTTTGAAAGGGTTAATCGAGCTAGGTGTGTGTTGGGTCCTAGATTTTGGACTCCAGCCTCTGTTCGTACCAGTGAATGGACCTTTCTCGATGATGAACCAAATAAACACGCAACAATTTGTTTCTGTTCCAATCTTCTTGTATTGCTTCGTTTCCAGTTGCTAAGCTAAGAAGCTAAGCTAATCCAAGGAGCTGGAGAAGCTCCTTCTTGCAGCTTTTCCTACATCTTCCCAGTCCGAGTGTCCATGCATTTAGTTCATTTACAGAACAAAGAATCAAAGGAATGCAGTCCAGATAAGGACCTGGCTTCCACCTGACACCTCTTCATAGATCAATCTGATCGGTGGGACACTGTCCTTTCAAATCAGCATGTGGTCTCAAACCATGATTTTACAACTGGTCTTATCAGATCAGACTCTACATCAAATACAATGAGAACAGAGAACATTCAACACTTGGAAAATGGATCATGAAATGAACTTAAATGTCAATCCAAAATCTATAACCCTAATAGTGTGAAACACATTTGTAGTTGACCTTAGGATTTTTTTGGTCAAAAACTTTTATAATCTATTTCTTTTAAGCATTGCTGTGATTTGGTTTCAGGAATACAACGCTGACCAGACCAGAGCGATATCCTGCGGCCTGAACATGATCAAAGAAACCTCAGCAAAGTCACCAAAGTTCATGCTAATACACGGACCTCCAGGAACGGGGAAGAGTAAAACCATAGGTGGTCTTCTCTACAAGCTCCTGTCTCTGGTGAGAGCTCGTGCGTGAGATGTGGTGTCGTGAAGTTTGCTGACCGTCCTTGCGCGGTCTCTGCGGTCAGGACGGAACCAGAGCGGACCCTGGCCGAGGCCTTGCTGCGGACCCCCGGAGGAGACGCGTCCTCCTCTGCGCGCCCTCCAACGCTGCCATTGATTGCTTAATGAAGAAGGTCATTTTGATCTTTAAGGACAAGTGCAGGAACATCAACGCTCCACGAGGTTTCGGCTCAATGTTAACTCTCCTCTAGCGTAGTTAACCGGCGCATGTTTTATAGAGATGTGCGTGGAATTGCAGGTAATTGTGGCGACATCAACCTGGTACGGCTGGGAAGCGAAAGGACCATCTCCAAATCACTGAAGCACTTCAGTCTGGATCATCAGATCGCGGCTAGAGCGCGTGAGTCCATCCGATTTTCTGTTTTGGTCGTGGTGTTTTACGTTAATTCTCTAGTGCCAAAAAGTGTCCCAAAAAAGCGCCAAAAATCAGTTTTATTTTTTTTTTAAAATCTCTTGAAATCTTCACGTTTTCGTCTGAAAATTGTTTTAGTTTGTCTAAAAAATGAGTCTTAAAAAATGTATCCTCATTAACATTAATAATTAAAAAAGGTTTTGTTTAAAACTCTCAGTCAGTATTAACTAGAATTTATTGTGAAACCCTGTATACGTGCGCACCACATGACGAGTGCAGGCGGCGTGACCGAGGTCGTTGGCTTTGTGGTGCCACGTGGAAGTTCTGGACCGTTATAGTGCCAGAAGTCCGAACGCAAACATTTGAAACAAACAAGACCATTTTCTGGCAAAAATGGGAAGATCGCAAACTACAATTATAAAACCTAACGAAAATGTGATGCATTTGTTTGTTTCAGATGATGCATTATGGAATCAGAAATTCAAGTTTGACTCAATTTTTTTATTTTTTTTGGCACTAATCTATTCATGCGTGTGCAGAACGCGCCCAGCAGCCTGCAGAGGGCAACGTCCACAGACGGAAAGAGCAACTGGACCAGGACATTAACCAGCTCTCCCAGCGCTGTGCCAAGGCCCAGAAGGATTCCAGTGACGTACGTGTCCCACGCTCCAGCGCTTCCAGAAATCCAGAAGTTGACGTTTTGATGGGTTTTGCAGTTTCGGGTGATGACGGAGAAGAAGAAGCAGCTTCTGAAGGAAAGAGAAGGACTGAACCGACAGATTAAAGAGGTAGAAATGATCTCAAAGTGGTTTGTGATTATGAAACGCTGAGGTTTGTTGCTGACGTGTGTGTGTGTCAGAGTCGTGGGAAGCGTCAGGAGAGTCAAGCCGCTGTGCTGCAGAACGCTCACGTCATCTGCTGTACCCTCAGCACCAGCGGCAGCAGCATCCTGGAGAACGCCTTCCGCCGCCTCGGACACGAACCCTTCTGCTGCGTCATTGTGGATGAGGTGTGGACTCCTGGACTCTGGTGGGACTAACGGGGGTTAACGGCCTGAGTCTTCGGGGTGTTTTCGTATCAAGTTGTCTAGTGGAACGTTGTGGCACTTCTAATGCAGGAACACTAGGCTAATGCTGGAACCCTGTAGGAAAAATTTTTTTTCTAAAGGAAAGCCCCCCCCCCCTTATTCCACATGATGGTTATTACCAAAAAAATTACCCTCCAAAAACAAAATGATTTTAAATGTAGCTCCAGTGATACAAAGTGTTTAGAGGTAAGGGTTAAAAATGACCAGGCCACAGTCAAGCAACACACCAGACAACCCATCTCATAGAAATGGTACCTTTCTCTTCCCTAGACTTTCAGGCTTGTTTTTTTTTTTTTTTAATAAAAATATGAAAAAGACTTTTTTTATTTTTTCCTTTTTAAATTTGCAGCAGCTCCCCTAGTGGTGACTGAGCTGGAAACGCCATGTGAAGACAAATAGCTTCCACCTGGTGATCCAATTGTGTATTACAAGTGTCTACTTATTTATTTGAGCCCCTGTAAACTGATGATGCACTTGCGTATTAAAGAGTCATTGGTCTTGAAGTTCTAACCGTCTTTTGGATTGTCTGCTTCTCTCTAGGCAAGTCAGGCTAAAGAAACCGAGACGTTGATTACCACGCTTTACCGATGTCCCGCCATCATTCTTGTGGGCGATCCCAACCAGCTTCCTCCTACTGTCGTCTCACAGGTGATGCACTAATTGCTAATGCCTTTTTCCTGACATTTAAAAACAATTTCCTCTTTAGTCAAAAATGCAACTTTTATCCATAGATCTTCACCTGTTCCACGCACACAAATTAGGAAATAAAGCAACGAGAACTTTCTAAAAACATGATTTTACATGGACTGAACCATGAACTCGGATGAAAACGTGGACGTTTCATAAAGCATTAAAACTGTCTTATTTATTATTATCTTATTATAAAAAAATTCTTAGAAATGCAGTGGTGCCCCGACATGCGAATGTCCCAGATAACGAAAGTCCCAAGTAACGAAATGCGTCGGCGTAAAAATGTCGTCCCGAGTTTCGAAATATTTTCTCTACACGAAAGGAGCTAGTCTTTTTCTTAGCGCTAGCGAGCAGGGAGATGAGTCCAGACGTGTAGAAAAAAAAAACGCTTTTAATCTTCTTTGCACATCAAATGAAAAGAAAACAACAAAAACACTAGTTTCAGAGATCTTGCTTCCAAAATATAAAATAAGCTAGAGTGCCGATATAGTTTTTTTTTTTTTCCGTAGAACAATAATCTCGCCTAGAACAATGATGTCGCTTGTTCTTTCCCCATTGAAATCTCAGGGATTTGCATGACGTCATTTCAAGATGGCCGTAACTGTCACGTGAGAGTCCGTATATGAAATAAAGCCTTTTTCAATTCAATTTTGTACTGTACCTTTATAAACATCTGCTAAAGTGCAAACTAAACAACTGCTGTGTAGCATCTTTTTATTAAATTACCAATATTTAATCAATTATAAACACAAAATTGTCTGAATTTTAGTCACGCCAAACAAAACTGCTCTCGGCACAGATTAATTCCGGAAGTCCATAAGTCATTCCGTAACGTGGCACTAACAAGTCGCAAACTTTTTGGATTGTGACGATTTTTCCTCAACTGGTTTGTGTTGTTGTGGTGTTGCAACAGAAAGCGAAGGACTTGGGCTATGACCAGTCTCTGATGGGGAGGTTGTGTAAAAGCCTTTACGAGTCCAAGCCGCAGTCGTTTCCCATCTTCCTGCTCCGGACGCAGTACCGCATGCACCCCCAGATCTGTCAGTTCCCATCCAAGTACATCTACAACAACGCCCTGCAGAACGACAGGTTCCTACTCTTGGTTTTTGTTTTTTACACGTCCAGGTTTTACAGTGGTACCTCCATTACAAAGTGAATTCATGCTGATAGCACGTTTGTAAAATGTAAATTCTATAATCCATCCCGATTTATTAAACAAAATATATGAATAAATAATTACAGTATGTATTTTCATAATGTGATTAAAATATTGTAATAACTGTAATAAAAAAAAAAAAAAAACATGTATAACTCACGATTATACACAATATTTCACAACAAAACCGTGTTGTAGCTTCGTCCACAAATGTGACGTGAGCTCGTCAGTGGTTCCACAAGTAAGATATACACAGTTTTAGTTGTGTAAAAGTGTTTGTTTGTTTTGTTTACTGACGTGCTTGAAGAATAAAATGTCTAGAGACTTGCATGTTTCACTCAAAAGATCTCCCTGCATATTAGTGGTAAGAAAGAAAAACGTAACATTCTTGTCGCTACAAAATTTTTGTAGAGTGAAATAATTTGGTAAAAAAAGGATATTTTCTCTTCCGTTAACATTCCGAGTCATTCGTAAGAGGTACCACTGTATCAGGATTTATTTACCGTATATATGTGAATATAAGCACTTTTTTGTACAATTTTAGAAGCTCAAAAACTTGGAGGGTCATTATGCGCTTATTTAAACGGTGCACGTGAATGTCAATTTGTCAATCGAGAGTCTGAGTTTTTTATTTGGGGGGGGGGCTGAAAAATCCAGGGGTGCTTATATTTATTTTGAACTTGAACTTGAACTTATATTTGTGAAGTAACACTGGCGCTGTGGTCTTCCTCTCTCCCTCAGCGAGACGACTCAGAGGCTTCATTCTAACAGCTGGCCCTTCAGACCGTACCGAGTGTTTGACGTGACGGACGGAAGAGAAAACAAGGAGAAGGAGTGAGTGAGATCAGGAGAGGAAGCGAGGAACCTTCAGCTCCTGACGTTTGCTCTCCTCCGTCCTTCAGCTCCTTCGCCAACCACAAAGAAGTGAAGCTGGTGCTGCTGCTGCTGAGGCTGCTGGGAGAGAAGTCCGTGCGCGTCGGCGTCATCACGCCCTACAACGCCCAGAAGCAGCGCATCCTGCAGGCCCTCAGCGCCTCCGACATCGAGAAGCACCAGAAGTCAGTGGCCAAACCTCACGCTTCAATCTCAACCATCATCTGAGTCCCTTGGGATTGACGTGAATCTCTGACATTTTGGGGCGGGGCCTGTTATGTCATTTAAATATTTAATTTCTAAATCACAGTCCACAAAAGCTCAAGCCAACTCAAGTTCATTTTCTTTTTTGTTCCGCACAAGGAACTTTTTTCCATAATTTAAATGGCAAACATACTATTTTTAAATTTTTTTTTTTTTAAGTATTTTTAGTGTATCATATATTCCAAACATGACTGTTGTTTCGTAAATGTAAAAATGCGTCCATCGATATCGAGGTTTTAACTCCCGCAATAACCAAACTTCAGGAGGCCTCTGACATTTGAGTGACATACTTACTAGCCAATCAAAATGGTTGAATCTCACGTTTTTGGCTTGCTGACCAATCAGAAAGTCCAGGGTTGTAAAAGAATAACAATTACGGTTATTAAAACTGATCGAAAACAAAGAGAGACCGATAGAGAGACAATAGTTGGGACGAGTGAGACTGAAAAAGCCAAGAGATAAATATAAAAATCTCACTGTCCAAAAAGAAAAAGTTGAACAGAGAAAATAATTTTTTTTTTAATCCGGAATGCACAGAATCTTTTCTATTCATATTAGCCACTGTGAGACTAAACCAGCGAGTCTGACATAAACTGCTCACAATATGTTCAGATTTGTACCTGTTAATAGGATAAAACTTTTGAATAGAGGGAAAATATTTATAATTATTTAGAATATTATATATTAGAATAATTTATTTATTTTTGAAGTTTAAGAATGGTTCACCATTTCTTAAAGAAACTTGCCATCAGAACTTTTCAGCAGCAGTAATTCAGACACGCTCACATGTAGCAGTGTTTCAGAACAAGTTTAAAAGTCCAAATAAATTTACATTTGAAAAAAATGACCAAGTTAAATTGCATCACAGTAAAATTGCAATTAGGTTTTTTTTTCTCTCAAAATCGTGCAGCTCTACTTCACGCCACTCATTGTGATTGTCGATGTCGTGCGAAATGTTGTGATATTAACCCCTTCAGCAACTGACCTCTGCTGGTCGTGTGGTCAGGGTGGACGTGGACACGGTGGACGGCTTTCAAGGCCGCGAGATGGACTGCGTGATTGTGTCGTGTGTGCGGGCGAGCGGTGAACTGGGCTCCATCGGGTGAGTGTGCCACACCCTCCCGCGCGGCCTCTCAAACTCCGCCTTCTCTCTGCCCTCAAGCTTCCTGGGGAACCGCCAGCGCATGAACGTCACCATCACCAGAGCCAAGTGCAGCTTGTTCATCCTGGGCCACTTGCGCACGCTCCGGGTAGATTCCGCCGGCCCGTCCCACCAGGCCTGATCTGATTGGCTGCTGTCGTCCACAGGAGCAGAGCGATTGGGGGGCGCTGATCCAGGACGCCGAGGCGCGGGACGCTATCGTCAAGACCAAGGAGGCGGATTTCCAAAGTGACGCGCGGAAGATCTTCAAACCGGTTCCGACCCAAAGTTCCCTCAGGAGCGCCACTTCTCCCGACGCCTCTTCCTCCGCCCCGTCCCACGCTCTGCCCCGCATGATCCCTCTAGACTGTCCCACAGACCCACAGCACGTCAGGGACCCGCGCCAGCACAGACGCAGAGTCCCCCTACAGAGGTCCACGTCACTTGGTCCCAGTCACGCGGCCCCCCTGCAGAGGTCCAGGTCACATGATCCCAGTCACACGGTCCCCGGTCCGAGCTCCGCCTCCCTGCACAGAAAATGAAGACCGAGAGAGATCTTCCTCGTTTGTTCTCCTCACTGTGAAGATGTCTTTGTTTGGTCTGAGCGACGTCGTCTTTTACTCTGCGTCTTCTGGTTTGGTGATTAAGGACGCTGTGGATTAGCTTTTTTTTTTTTTTTTTTATTGAAATGCTGAGTGATAAATAAGGAGTTGTGCGCCGCACGTGAATGTAAATTATTTCTACTCTGTATGTGAGTGATAAGAGATTTTATTTTTTTGGCTCTTGTTTTTGCGTTTGCCGTTGAATGTTTTAACTCTGTTGGAAGGCGACTACCTCTGTTTTTCTGGTCTGAGTTTGTTTGACAAGTTTTACTTTTTGTGAAGAGTATTTTCTACCGTTGCACTTTTTGTAAAACTTAAAATATTAAAACTGACGTACCTTGTTTATGTCCTCCTCGTTTGCAGGGTTCTTGAGGGAGCGTGTTTGTGCCTTTTGTTTGATTCGCTGCGTAGCAACGTTTCCTGTGAAAGGGTTAATACTTGCTCAACTACTCTGTCCTTATCGTTAAGGGAACAGTTACTAAACGGCCTGACTGAGTGAGGGCAGAGCCAAAGCTCACAGAAACTGTCAATCAGCGTCAGGGGGCGGGGCCTACTACCAGGTCAAGTCAAGCTAAAGAATAATGCTATTAATGAGTTAATCGGTGAAACTGTGGAGAACGTTTTGTAGTGTCCAACGTGTATTGTTTGCCGCAGGACATGTTTAGCAAAAACGCGCGTGAGTTAGTTACAACGTCCGAATGACGTCACATACTTTGCAGTAGCTCCACCCACTATCGCTGATTGGCAGGTTTAGTAACGTTAATGAAATAACGTTTGCGCGCGAGACAACTTTCGTCAAATTTGACACGCCGTAAACGCACATGTGACTTCGCAAACGGCTGTTCCATAAATATATTAAACCTCCATGTTGGAAAGCTGTTATTAAAACCCAGAGAATACAATCGACGCGGTAGTTACGCTGCGTTCATACAGCCCGGAACCGGAAGTAGCGCGAGTGATTAGTGCACAGGTGATGGCAAAAAAAAAAACTTCAGGCCGCGTCGAGTCGCAGTGCATTGTGGGTTGGGCTTGTGAGGAGATGTGAGGCTGAGATCCTGAGGAGTCAAATACAAGAAAGTTGAACGGAGACCAAGGATTTCTGATCAGCGGTGGAGAGAGTAGGAATTTTTGTATTTTCGTTTCATTTATATTGATTATTTCATTTAATTACCACTAATCAGTTAAAGCACATATCACGTGTTCAAAGCTTTATGAAAAGAGATGTTGTGTGTGGGAAAAGATAAGTGTACTAAAGCGCCCGGGCGGTTTGACTGTGTGTGTGAGGAAGGAAAAATGCAAACAAGTGTCAGATGCCTGAGTCTTGGCAGATGCTAATGTTGCGAAACGACTGGATGATTCGAATACCAAATAATACGCCATGATATTGGAGAAGTGAGAGTCAGATTGAGCAACATTGTGCGCAGAAGTGAGAGTGAGATTGAGCAAATTGTGCATTAAAAAAGCCCCAGAAGGAATGAAGGTCCAGTCAGAGCTCAGACACCAACTCAGCATCTTCCGAATATTGAGCTCGCAAGGACGCCGCTTCTTCAAGAGCAACAGATTCGCTTCCTCCTCTGAGCTCTGCGCGCCACCGCAATTTCATGTATTTCTTTATGTGTTGCGCTGTATCTGACTCTCACTTCTGCAATATCTCTGGTGGACGCAACTGCAGCCTCAGATGCGCTTGGAACATCCTGTCGTGCGCTTTAAGAATGCGCCTTACACACGCTCAGAACTTCAACTTCTGTTGTTTCACAAACTCAGTATAAGTGCAAAGATCAATTAGCAGATGCATCTGTCCTGCACTTGTTTTGCACATAAAGTCTCTCTTAAAAATTGAGTACATTGAATACATTAACTGATTAATATATGCAATGAAAAACAATTGATCAAGTGATTATAAGTAATTAAACGAAGCAATAATGATCAAAATTCCCACACTAGCGAGTTTACAAGTAATTACTGTTAGAAACCTGCAACGGAAGTTTTTTTTTTTTCAGTAAAAAGTAAACAACTAGCGCTTAAAGCTGCTGTGCTAAAGCAATTTTGTGATGCACAATTAGCTTTGTTGTTGTTTGTGCATTTTTATGCTAATACAGTACGTATTTTATCCGAAACGCTAAGGTCCTTAATAATAATAATAATGCATTCAATTTTATTTTTGTTCCTTTTTTTTATTACTTTTCTTATTTTAATCCTACAAGCGTTAGCGTTACTTTGCCTCCCTCTAGCGGCCAAACTGTGTAATGACGGCTACAAGCTCCAGACCTGTTTATTATACAGTACGTACTGTATTTCTAAGTGCAATATAATTAAAATATAATAATACGATTATAGAGGTTACATTTTTTTTCAGTTGTCATGCAATTGTACTATTAGCACTAGTGGATTAAAATATATAACAAACACATAATTTTTTTTAATCATAGTACAATACATTACTATGCTCGCTGTTTAATACGCATGAGCTGTTAAACATCTTCCAAAAGCTACTCTGCTAAAAAACTAACACTAGGTGAACATTCTAGAGGGATTCGATATAGTGATTGTATTGATTAGATATAGAGATGGTGAACAATCTTCCGTTCACTGCGTCTTCTTGTCCACAGTGGCAGTGTTTCTAGAAGTTTCTCTTCAGTCTGACTCTCATCAGCACCGCTTGTGTTGCTCCGCCTCCGCTGGTGCTGATGCAGGACCATGTGATCGAGCTCCACCAACGATGTATTCCGCTCTTTATTTAACACCCTAAAGTTAAATGAGTTTCATTCTAAATAAACACACGCTCTGTTAGTTATGCATACACCCAGTCAGTCACACAAAAACTGTACTACGGTAATTCATTAAATAAACCTCTTTTAAGATTTCCAAAACACATTTTTCGTTTTGAATGTTATAGAATAAGAGTCCCAGGCTCTCACACTGTTTTATAATCTGCCGTTTGTGGCGGCGCTGCTGCTTTGATGGTCTTCATCAATCTGGTTCTGGATCCGGATCTGAACTCCACTGGTTTTCCCGCTCCGGATATTTCACATCAGAAATACCGTACCTGCTGATGCTGTGTTTAAGTGGTTGGAGTCACGGAGTAAGTAAGCGCTGACTTTACCGCGTGTACGATTCACCATAGATTTTTATTTTAAACGATGTGCAAAAGATCCAGACAGAGACTAGTCGAGCGCGGCCGCGTTTACAGTGTCGCTCGCGTGAAACAGACGTCTGTCCGGACAAAAATAATCCCTACCAAAAATAGTCCAATAATGTGTCATAGAATAATAAGATTTGATTATATCTCATATAGGGTGATTTGAATAGTTGATAAATAGTAATTAAATCTCTAATCGTGGCAACAAACATTCCTAAACTCTCCAGTCTCGACGGAACCGACACCACGTGAAGCGTTTCCTGTGTGAAGCCGCACCCACTGGATCCAGGGCGGAGCCGTGGCGTCACGAGGCAGCCAATCAGAGCGGAGGGGGTGCGGTTAACCCCGGCCTGGTTGCGCGTGTGTGTGTGTGTGTGTGTGTCTCAGGAAGTGGCCACGCCCATCAGGCCGGCGAGGAGCGGGGCCAGCAGCAGTGGCAGGGCGGGGGCGTGTCCGGGGGCGGAGCTGCAGGGGTGTGCCCCGTCACAGCGCGGGTGTTGGCACAGGACGCCCTTGTAGTCGGGCGCACACACGCAGCGCTGGTTCTGCACACACGTGCCGCCGTTCTGACACACCAGCAGCTCCTCGTCACACACGTTTGCTGCGGACACACACACACACACACGTGATGATGAGGATGATGTCACCTTTCCTTCCTCTTCTTTCCAACATTTCATTCTTTCAATTATTTAAATTGTGTTTTGTGTTTGAAACTCATAGTGTCGAATGAAACGTGATGATGTCAGTTTACTGATCTCTCTCTGTCTCATTCTTTTCTCTGTCTCTATCTCTCTCTCTGTCTCAGTCTTCTTCTCTCTCTCTGTCTCATTCTTCTCTCTCTCTCTCTCTCATTCTTTTCTCTCTCTGTGTCTCACTCTTCTTCTCTCTCTGTCTCATTCTTCTCTCTCTCTCTCTCTCTCTCTGTGTCTCACTCTTCTCTCTCTGTCTGTCTCTCTCTCTCTCTGTCTTTCTCATTCTCTCCCTCTTCTCTCCCTCTCTCCCCATCTTACTCTCTCTCTTTCTATCTCTCTCTTACTCTCTTCTCTCTGTCTCTCTCTCACTTTCTCTTCTTTTCTCTCTCTCTGTCTCTCTTCTTCTTTCTCTCTCTCTCTCTCTCTCTCTCTCACACACACGTTTCTTTCTGTCTTTCTCTCTCTCTCTCTGGCACTTTCTCTCTTTCCGTTTCTATTTCACTCTTTCCACCATTTCTATCACTTCTGCTCTTTCTAATCTTTTTATGTATGTTTTTTGTCTCTCTGGTTTTCTCTCTCTCACACAGACTCTCTTTCTCTTTCTCACACTCTCTATATTACACACACACTCTCTCTTTCTAATGCTCAAACTCTCTCTCTAATTCTTTATTCTTCCTCACACACTCTCTCTCTCTAATGAGCGCTGGAGGTTCTAATGAGAGCAGGTGCGACACACTCGACCCCAAACTGTCTGGTAGTGAAGCACCAGTGTTTGTCCGCGAGTGATGAAGAGCCACGTGCTAAATGCCACACCAACACCTTCCTTTCTCAGCGACGCCAGACCAGACCAGACCAGACCAGACCAGACCAGACCAGACCAGAATCCAGATCGGTCCGGTTCTCCAGGTCTTCTCTGTCCCTCAGCTTCATTTCCTGTCCATAGTCGTCGTAAAGTATCAGTCTGTTTTCAACCGCTTCTTACGTTTCTGGGTCGCGGGGAGCTGGAGCCAATCCCTGCTACTGTGGGCCTGAGACAGGACACGCCCCCTGGAGCACTAACCTACCAATCACAGAGCGAGGCTGACACTCACACTGACGCTTCTGGCCAGTTTTCTACATGGTCAGACTCTCGATGGTTCCTGGTGAGGACGTTTGTCATCCATGTGTTCTGATCTTCTATTCTACTGTCCAGAAGTGTTTATCTCCATCACTTGGATGTTGAAGCATTTCGCCTCGCACACATGGCGAGTCCGCGTTTAAAAGTCGTCTCCTGCTCTCACCCACAATTTGTCTGCATATTGCATTAGATATAGTATTTATGCGAATATAAGCACCTCCCTGATTTTTCATGCACAAAAAAAAAACAAAAACCTTTTTTCTTTTTTGTTTCTGTTTTCTCTTTAAAATACTATTTTTCTTCATTTAACAAACCTAACTTGTGACTCGTATCACTTCAATGTTGTTGTACTGTACTTAAAAATAAACGACACCTCCCATCATGCTTGGTCGAAACTACACCTCCCATCATGCTTCGCTGCTCACTAGTTCCCACAAGCCTTTGTGCTAAAAGAGCAAAGCGTAAAGCGGACTGAGCTGGTTTATGTGAGACATAATTATTAGAACAGTCATGTTTTCTGTTTGCTCCGACGCTTTTGCAGCTGCTGGTCTCGTTTTCAAGCGCTAGCCCGTTAGCCTTTAGCACGGCGATCTACCGGATACAATATGGTGTGTCTGTTCAAATATTAATGACTGTATTTAATTTAATTTTACTGCTTCCAGTGTTATTTTTCACTGTTAAGTGTTGGGATGTTTCTAATGTTTTTTTTATTTCCGTCATTGAGCAAATAAAAACTCATCGGCACGTCTGCCTCCGGAACCATCATTTAAAGAAAGGTGCGCTTATATTTACGCGAATATTTGAGATCGGCGATTATAAGCAACACGCAAGTTTCTGAGCCGCTAAAATTGAAAAAAAAAAAAAACAGGTACTTATATTAGCGTAAATACGGTATTACAGACTAACCGCGTGCGTCTACACAATTTTTGACGCCACTGGTCAAGCTCATTAGCATAAAGTTGAACTGGATCCAATCGGAACAAGATCGGCCGTGATCTCCTGGATTGGCTTGACGCTCTCCGTGATCACCTGTGTGTGTGTGTGTGTGTGTGTGTGTGTGTGTGTGTGTGTGTGTGCAGCTGTGTCTGTGATGACTCGTGCTTTTTAGTCTGAATATTAATGGCGGTGTAGTCGCGGGTATTTCTAGTGCGCGCAGCTGCTGGCACGGCGCTTTATTAATAACGGGGGAAAGGGAACAGGCAGGGAAGAGTGTGTGTGTAGGGCGAGTGTGTGTGGAGACTCACGCAGGCAGCCTTGTCTCCAGTAGTATCCCGACACACACTCGTCACACTTGGCTCCGCTGGTGCCCTCCTTACACTGGCAGAAGCCCGTGCTGTTGCAGCGGTCGTGGTCCGAGCCCAGAGTGTTGCAGTTACACTCTGAAACACACACACCACACTGACGTTTACTACCTGGGACGTGTCGAAACGCACGCTGCTCCACCAGTGTGTGTGTGTGTGTGTGTGTGTGTGTGTGTGTGTTAACTATTGATATTCTGGCACTTTGTATAGCATGTTGCACACACACACACATGCACAAATGTGATTCTTTATTTTTATTTTTTTCACCATTTGTTTATTACTACTGTTGTTGTTGTTGTTACTACTATTCTGCTCTTTTTCTTTCGGTTGATATCTGTCCATTCCAGTAATTGAATTTACCCATCGTGTGATCACTAAAGTTCATTCACACTCATTGTTTGTTTGTTTTATTAACTATTGTTTTTATTACTATTATGCACTTTTTCTATGTGTGTGTGTGTGTGTGTTGTAAACCTCTCTTTAAGTATCTACACTATCTACATATGATATCACTATCGTAATCCGGATTTGTGTATTATATAAATAGATATATAGTGTGCATGTAGTATATACTGTATAGTATGTTTGAGTGTGTGTGTATATACGTGCACATGCACACACATTTCTATTTAGTGTGTGTTTACACATGTGTAACTCTTGACTAGGTTATTTGAGTTGTAGTAGATGGCGCTAGTAAGTGTTATTTCCGGCGGTGGTGAAGGGGGCGTGGCGTTTAACCCGCGGCCTGACTCTGACGCTCACATCCCGCCGTGTTTCTGGAACTTTCCTGAGGATCCGCTGGGAATGTGTAATGCTTTCAGTTTATTTTCTTCAAAACTAGTTGTTTTTTTTTTCTTTCCCTTATCTTCCATTTGCTTTTTTAGTTCTAATTTTATATTTTGCCCTTGCTTCTCGTACCTTTAGTTCAATCCTGCTCTTTCTCTCTCATTTCTTTTGCCCTGGCTTTCTACAGTCTTGCCATTTCCTTTTCTCTCAGCGGTCTCTCTCATCCCTCTCTTCTTTCGTGTCCCGCGCTCGTGTTGGCGGGATTTCCCTGGTGCGCGGTATCAGTGAGTCCTGCGCTGCTGGATCAGCCGCTGTTTAAACTTTAACTGGCTTGTTCTTGCTGAATTGCTTTTAGTGTCTTAAACTGACAGAATGAATCCACTAACACAGACGGAGCGCAGAATAACACGGCTCCTCGGAGTTTACACGCACAGACAAAATATCACAATTGTTCGGTTTATGCCTCTAATGATCACAAACTCACTGTGACGCCAACACGTTATACAAGGACTGCTCCTAATGTGTAAATTAGTAATGGACCAATCGTGTCTTTGGCACTTTTACACACACACACACACACAGATTTAAGGTGCAGGTTCGGTTCGGTTCCGGGCTTCTACCTTATGCAGCCTTCCTATTCGTTAATATTAGACATTAGTCAAGTTACAGTCATAAATATGAAGAGATGTGTTTTCAATCTAGATTTAAACTGAGTTTTGAGAGCGCAGCATTCTCGTTGGCTCGTATTATGTGATTAGCCGTGTAGTAATAACTTGTTCATAACAACACACTTTCGTGCACTCACAAACATTCAGACACACACACAATGTGCATTTTGTGGAAAAATAAATTTAGATTTTTGGGGTACATGTATATCGTCTTGACTACATATATAACTGTACATGTAAATATATGTATATAAATGTAAATGAAATGCGCCCCCTGGTGGCCACAATGGGCAACTAAACACAATTTCATGTATCTGTGCAGTAGAAATGAGTGCACAACTGACCGATACACACGTTCTCGTCGTCCGGCTCGGCCGAGAGATTTTTGTAGAAGCTCATGCGACAGTGCTCGCAGTTCTGGCCACGCGTGTTGTGTTTGCAGCTCACGCACGTGACGATGTTCAGGAAGTCGATGTAACTGCAGCGGTTCGAGTGTCCGTTACATTCACAATCTGAGGAGAGAAAAATGGTCAGATTAGAGCCAAAATTATCAAACGTATATTTCTAAGAAACTAACAAAAATGCATCCTATTTACGCTTGTTTTTTTTTTTCTTTGTCACTTGCAATCTTCACATTTTCGTTTGAATTTTTTTTTATCTCGCTTCCAATTTTTTTTTCATTTGTTTCTTTTTGTGGCTTCTGGCACTAGCTTCACGTGGGGGTGGAGCTTTCTCTGATAGGCTGGTGAGAATGTGACTGGCAGCTGCTTGGATGAGTTCAAAGAGCGTACAGTGTCATTCACCGCTGTTTTAATATCAGGATACAATATACTGCAATTAAAGTGGGGTTTTTTTGTACAGTTTAGCTAAATTATTGAAAAAGACTACTTCAAAATAATGGTATATAAAAAAAAAAAATCTTATTATGAAACGGTGTCTTTGTTGTGAAGAGAAGGTTCCGAAAGGCGTCTTACCAATACAGTGTATTGCTGTTCTTGTTATTATAATTATTATTACTAAAATAATGATACACTGCTTCATCTGTTCTCCAAAAAACTCCATATAAAATCTCAATATTTCCATGCTAACTAAAACTTAACGTGATGTGAAGGTGTTGTTGCAGAACTCAAAACTACAAACGGATAAATACTCAGATGATGAAGATGCTCCAATTCTGAATGTTTAAGCGCTCGTAAACTCCTTGCTCAATTTCTACTGCTGTCAATCACATTCTCACCAGCCAATCAGAGTTAGGGCCGCCTCCATGTGAAACGTGTGCCTGAAGTCCAAAAAAAAAAAAGCAAAAAAATAATGTTTCCTCCGATAATATTTATTTAAAATTGAAAAAACACAGCTTTGGGCAATTCATAAGTTCCAAATGTCCAAGCCGTGTAATTACAAAAATTAATGATATTGATTAATGATTAAAATAAAGTGTTCTAAAGACAACGTATAAACACAAGCTCTTGGTGAAGCGCAGACATACAGTAGGTTTACAGTATGACTATCTGCTGCTCTTGGGAGCCCCCGTGTGGCCACACGACTCTCTGCAGCCGCTCGTGTGGCTCCCGTTGTGGGTGTAGATGTAGAATCAAAGCGTTTGCAATTGTGCATTTGTGTCGTTTGTGCTACACACACACAGTTCTGACAGCTGACGTGTAGATTGTGTGTGTGTGTGTGTGTGTGTGTGTGCTGCTGACAGGACGATCTCTCACACTGGAACGGGACTCCTTCATGCTCCTCGTGTGTGTGTGTGTGTGTGTGTGTGTGTGTGTTGGTTTACACACTCCGGGGAAGCTGTGAAATCTGATGACAGTTTTTTTTTTTTCTCTACAGCATCTGTTTCTCCTCCTTTCTAGGAAGATCTTTTTGTTAAACTTTCCATCTTCACAAGCACTGTTCGGCGTGTGGCGTGTTTAGTGGCGAGTCCGGGGAAATGTTGTGAAGCGTAAAGCGGAGAGCGCGGGAACAAACCAAAAAACACACCACACAAAGGAAATGTGCTAATTGAATACCCTGCTGCGCTATTCTCCAAGTTTTTTTTTTTTTCATTTTGGCGAGTCTGATTCTTTTATGAACGTTTCCCCCCTCCATATACATATATTTCCAGGCGACGAAAGCAACCTTCGTGAAAAAAGTGGAAAAACTGAAATGTTTACTTTTGAATCGCGCCACTACAGTACTCACACTTATCAAACGCAATACAATTTGATACAATACAAAAAAGTCTTACGTTCTACATTTTCCAAGAATATCGTTCCGTAGAAGGATCGTACTTGTTATTCTAGGTCTAGGAAGTAAGTGTGAAATCTTTACCCATGAAAATATTGGATTTCTCGCAACGCTATAAATGTGAGCAAAACGTGATTTGCCCAAAAATATACCAAATGTGCCCTCAAAACCAAATGGAAGTATTGTCGCAGCTCATCCTCCACAAACATCTGAACAGGCCACGTATAATCTCTGCTTATTAACCGTTGCATGTAGCTTTACAAGTTCTCAGTCATTTCGGCGTTTTCTGTCTTCAGAAATGCTTTTCAAATATTGATGTGATTTTAGAGCAGAGAGAGAAACATAGGTACAGGCGAAGCCATGAAATATAGATGAAGGACTCGCTCGCACATTAAAATGCGGATGAACTTACCTTTCATATAACACAACACAGAGAGTGATGAAGAATGGATTGGAGAAGACAGGAAGTTGTTCTGGAAGTGTGGAGGCCCGAAAATACCACCGCTTTTTACCAAGAGTGATTGAGAATCTCCTCCAAAAACTCCACCTTTATCTAGTGTTTCTTTGTTAACGTGTTGCATTATTAATGCTACGTTCTTATTAGCATTATTTCAGTGTATTGTATTTTTTCTGCCGTTCAAGCCTGAAGGCCTGGAATTTTTGGGCCAATTTCTCGGACTCGCATTACTCTGTGGTTGTCGTCCCATCACAGCCTCTTCACAATGACAGATATTTTTGTATTATAAAAGTAGATATTTAAGTACAAATAATAGACTTGTAAATGTAAACTAGAAAGTGTTGTTTGATCAGCTGCCAATCTGCAGGCTTACACACCACACACACACACTCACACACACCCAAGATCCAATCAACCTGAAAAGCATGCTTCTTCGAACCAGGTAATAACCAGGTTATTTTCAACAGCTCGTTTGATAAGAACCACACATTCTATCTATTTTTTGCTACTTCTTTTTCTCTCTCACCTTTATAGTCGTCATATATGATTCCCTTCAGTTGAAAAGTTTGCTGTCCTCCAGTGAGAAGGAACTTTAGAAGAGCTTGAAGGAATGAAGAGTTTTATTTAGTAGTATATTTCACAGGAAAGGACGGGAATCTCGCCACTAGACAGAGGACTAGCCATCTGTTCAATGACTTCTACACTTCTACTGGGTGTGGACTTCAGATGCTCTTCTAATGACTATGACTTTATACTCTGACTTCCTTTCTACTAAAGGATCTAGAGACGTCTCTACAACTACATTAATACCTTTTTTATGGGTGTATTTTTCAAGTTCCTCTAGTTTCTCATCTCCATCCATCGTATTCTCAGGGAGTGTTACTTCACTCTCAGGTCCATGTTGCGTTCCTTCACTTGAACTTCCTTGATGATGCGTCTCTCCTGCATTTGATTTTCCGTGCTGTGTCTGTTCTCTTCCATGATGTG
>MU204205.1:1939336-1959336 GCA_017309775.1 Paedocypris sp. Pulau Singkep
CGCCATGATGTGTCGTTTTTTTGGCACCTCCATGGTGTGTCACTTCCTCTCTAGGTTTTTCATGGTGTGTCTGCTCTTCTCTGTCACCTCCATGGTGAGTCGGCCCTTCTCTAGGTTTTGCATGATGTGTTGGCTCTTCTCTGGCCCCTCCATGGTGTGTCGGCTCTTCCCTGGCACCTCCATGGTGTGTCGGCTCTTCTCTGGCCCCTCCATGGTGTGTCGGCTCTTCTCTGGCCCCTCCATGGTGTGTCGGCTCTTCTCTGGCTCCTCCATGGTGTGTCGGCTCTTCTCTGGCCCCTCCATGGTGTGTCGGCTCTTCTCTGGCTCCTCCATGGTGTGTCGGCTCTTCTCTGGCCCCTCCATGGTGTGTCGGCTCTTCTCTGGCCCCTCCATGGTGTGTCGGCTCTTCTCTGGCCCCTCCATGGTGTGTCGGCTCTTCTCTGGCCCCTCCATGATGTGTCGGCTCTTCCCTGGCTCCTCCATGATGTGTCGACTCTGAAGGGACCCCTCCATGGCGTTTCGGCTCTTCAGGGGACTCTCCATGGTGTTTCGGCTCTTCCCTGACACCTCCATGGTGTTTTGGCTCTTCTCTGGCACCATGGTTTGTTGGCTCCTCTCTAGGTTTTGCATGGTGTATCGGCTCTTCTTTGGCTACTCCATGATGCGCCAACTCTTCTCTGGCACCATGGTTTGTTGGCTCCTCTCTAGGTTTTGCATGGTGTGCCGTCTCTTCTTTGGCACCTCCATGATGTGTCGGCTCTTCTCTGGCACCACCATGGTGTGTCGGCTCTTCTTTGGAACCACCATGGTGTGTCAGCTCTTCTCTAGGTTTTGCATGGTCTGTCGGCTCTTCTTTGGCCGATCCATGGTGTGTCGGCTGTTCTCCAGGGTTTGCATGGTGTGTTGGCTCTTCTTTGGCCCCTCCATGCTGTGTCGGCTCTTTTCTGGCCACTCCATGGTGGTCTGCCTCTTCTCTGGGTTTTGCATGGTGCGTTGGCTCTTCCTTGGCCACCCCATTGTGTATTTGTTCTTCTCTAGGTTTTGCAAGATGCGTCAGGACTTCACTAATACCTTCATGGTGCACCTGTTCTTCTTTAGGTTTTGCATGGTGTGTCATTTCTTCACTGTCTCCTCCATGATGTGTCCGAACGTCTTTGGTGCTTTGGAGCATCTGCTTTGGAATTATTTCTCCATGAACTACATGTTCTTCATCGTTTCTTTCATGTATCTGATTATCACTGACTTTTACTTGTGCTTTTTCATCTCTCACACTTTCAGGCAGTGTCTGACTTTCACTCACTTTCACAAGTTCCTCTGCAGTTAGTCCATAGTATGGCTGATCTTCACCCTGATGATGATGATTTTCTAATTCTCTGGCTCTGCTATGTGTCTGTTCTTCAGCCTCTTTTGCTCGGTGTGTCTCCTCTTGTCTGGGTTTGGCGTGATGTGTTGGTTCATCTCTGGCTCTTCCACTTTGTGACTCTTCTTGTATTTGTTTTTCTCCAGGTTTATCTTCTGTCCCCTTTTTTACCGCACTTCCATGAGTCTGTAGTTCAGTTGCTTTTGAATGGGCCTGTTTCTGTTCAGTTTCTGCATGTGCTTTACTTGTTTTATCTGGGACTTGTTTTCCTTCTAGTTTGTCTGGATTTTTTAAACGAGGGTCTGAAATGACAGTTTATCAATAAGACATTTGTCCATCTACTTTTCTTCCAACTTTTGGATAATAAACAGCATTTCTACTCTTAAATCACGCCTCTACTCTACTCCAACATACCTTCAATAGAGGAATCATCCTGTTTATCTGCTCCATCTTCAGAAGATGCTTCCTCTAAGACAAGCTTTGGCTTTGAGTCTTGATTCATCGCTGAAGATGAATGAAGGTTTGTCGCTTCCTCTGACTCTTTTTCTGGTGTGTCGTTTTCCAGGTTTGGCTCTGTTATTGTTCTAGCAGATTCTGTAAGTGGCTTCACAGAATGTGGCTTTGGTACGGATTCTTGCGTTTGCTCAGCAGACTCTGGCTGGTGTCCAGAAGGCTCCAGTCTGTGCTGGATAGACGCCTGTTCTGTGTGAACAGACTCCGCTTTTGGCACATAAAATGGAGATGTTGTCTCTGATCTAGTTTTCAGCCCGGATTGTTTCGGAACATGAGATTCCGGGTTTTCCTGGATGAACTCTGGATCGGACTCTGTAGATTCTGGCTTGATGGGCTCCGACTCTGATTCAGATGAATCAAGTCTTGGCGTGACAGTCGTACTGGTGACTATTCAAACATAATATGTTAAAACGACTTAACATCCAACATGAGCTGTTGTGTAATTCTGAGCATTTGGTCTTCACAAATTACCTACAACCACTGGCGATGGTAAGTTCTGGGATTCTGCTTCTATTTAGCTGTTTTTAACTTCACATTGTACAGTTTATGATTATCAACCCAAATACCTTCCTCTGACTTTCTCTCAGTTTCTCCAGTGTGGATCGTGTTGTGTCCTGGTTTAGGTCTCTGATGAACTGAGGGAATAACATTTAAGAAGGTGTAAACTCAACAGCAGGTCTGTGTTTACCTGTCGCAAACACTCTGTTTTACCTTCCTGTGGATTTTCCTTCTCTTTCTCTGTGTTTTCTGTAATAACATCGATAACTTCCAGGATCTTTGCCAAGTCCTTCAGCTGAAGTTCTAGTTTGGACGAAAGGGTCGACCAGAGAGAAAGGCGACTATTTAAATACACCATTTATTACATTACTAGATCTACTCTACGGTAATCATTTATAGGCATTTAAAAAAAAGAATTCGTCAGTTTTAGACAATTTTTCATAATTTGTGATTTTTTTTTTATTTGAGTATGTCGAATCACGATCACGTACGTCTTTTACGTTTCTACGTGCTTAAAAACGTGTTTTTCCGAGCTTCGCGCTTATAATAGACGAACTGCTGCTTGATCTGAATTTGCTGCGGCAAAAGCGTCTTCTGACGTTTAACGAGTAAATCAGCACCAACAGATTGCTGTTGTTTGAGCTCGGCACACACACGCCGGGGTGTGTAAACAGCAGTGTGAACACAGTATGCTGCTGGGACTCTCCACCAGCTCCACCTTGATTAAATCCATCCGTCGAGAAGCTCGGTGCTTCATTCCGCCTCTTTTTTTTTTACATTTCATGCCAGCTTGGCGTTTTCAGATCTGATCTGGAGTTCTCCTCCACTTGTTAAACGTCATGCAGTATTCATCCCTCCGCTGCGTTTGCTGGCGTCGATCAATGGAGTGTGTGGGGTTTTTCACTCTTATAGTCGCAGTCATCCCTAATCCGCTTTTGCGCTAAAAGATGCAAAGTCACTCTATATTTTGACAGGGGAAAACATTGTCTAATTGAGCATTGATTTCCCACCGCGCACATGTTTGGAGCCGCTACCCACAATTCTCGGGGGATGAGCCCGAGTCGATGACTTGCTGGCAGCTTTCGACTTGGCTACGACTGCGAAGCGAGTTGGAGAGACGCTGCCTGGCATACTAACCACTCACCTTCCCTCTCGCTCTGGCTCTCGGGAGGGGGAGTGGCTTCGGTGAGAACAGGTGGGCCACTGATGAGATTAGGAGGAGCTGATCTCGGGGGCGGAGCTTCAGTCACCTTATTAGGTGTCATTTCCTGGCTTTTCGATGGAGGTGGGCCACGGAGGGGCATCTAATGGGATTTACAGGGTCAGTGTGTTATGAAGGCAGGAGAGTTGTAAATCTCGTGCATTGTAAAGCATCTCGCTTCTTTTCGCTCTGACCGGCTTTCGGGACACCAAAGGGTTTGGAGTGGCGTCCTGTTCAGTCTGGCACTGCAGAGGCAGCGTTGAATTCATGTGTATTAATCAGTATTCAGAAAGGAATACCGCCGCACTGTTTGCAGCGCGCCAGTTAATTCACCGTCCGGAGGAAGTGTGTTGCAAACGCCCGTTGTTCCGTAATGCGGTTTATTTAGAGTGCTGGATCTGATTGGGTTTTTCAGATGTTTTTTTGGCTGACGTACGTTTTTTGTGGAGAAAACGCTGCAGTGATGTACATCCAGCGCGTCATGAGCAGATCTGAGCAAAGCGCAGGGATTTAACGGAGATGCGGTTAGATTATCAAGTCGCCGTTTAATGCAGATTGTGTTGCTGCACTTTCCTGGATGCAGATGGTGCTCTGCTAGAGGATTATGGGACATTACATCATCCTCATTAAGCTCCTACACTAGGAGAGCACGCGGTTCAGTTCCTCTCAGGTGCTCTGTTGTTACTACAGAGGCACGTAAAGAATGTTTGGAATATTTATTTATTTATCTATTTAGATAAGACGTGTCTATATGTTATTGCATATTATTTTATTAATTTATTTAATGTTGTATAAAAGCGTTAAAGTCTATAGTTTACACACATTAAACCATATCAATGGAATTTATGTTACACATCTACATATTTATTATATAAATATGACATTTATTAAATGTAACATTATATAAACATGTAATAAATAATAATGATACAAATTACAATTAATTTATTTGGCACGTTTCGAGACAGCCAAGGTCGCCTTACAGGATTCAACATGCACTCGCACGCCAAAATATTAATTTAAAATATTGGTATTTTCTGTTAATATTAATAGTTCCTATTAAAATAAATATAAATACTAAAACATCATTATAATTAAGGCTAAGTTTCCTGTATGGCGTATACTTCATTGATTTGTAATTCATTTATCTTGTCTGATGTATAATTACCATTAACAGGCAATTTTTTTAAAGTAGCTCCATTAGCTAATAAGGACGTTCTCGTAGTTTCTACTCCTCCACGAGCTCTAGGTGTGTTTGCGGTCTGGAGGAGACGCCGTCCCGCCTGTGCTGAGCTCGGCAGATTCAGGCGACGTAGTAAAACCGTCAGTCATCTGACAACACGATCCGGGCTTTTATCTCGTTCGCCGTGGACTTTCTGAACCGCCGTGTCACACTGAGATTATCAAACCACGAGATTTTATTCCACAAAATCCCTTGTGAGATACACAACCGCTTTCTTTTAGTGTTTGTGTGTCTGTGTGTTCTCACTTGTGTGGCTCTCTGCCCATCTGACCATCCGGCGGCCAGAGGATCTGACTGTGACCTTGTAATCCTGTCTGAATGTGCACACACACACACACACACACACACACACACACACTGAATAATCCCTGTGTGTGTATGTGGAGAAGGACATTCATCCAACACACATGGCCGACATACTGTATCTTCTAGCTAGCCTAGTGTGTGTTTGTGTGTGTGTGTGTGTGTGTGTGTGTGTGTGTGTGTATAAACATATTCCCCCAAGTTGTGAGACCCTTATACCTCTGGACTGCAGGGAAGCAGAAGCACGAGCATGATCTACGAGTTTGGTTTTTCCAGACCATATGCTACACACACACACACACACACACACACACACACACACACACACACACACACACCACGTCGGTGGTTTGCATAACACGACGCAAATCCATGTACCGCGATCATAAAAAATGCATCACGTGAAATCTCTGAGAATTTAAGGCCATTAAAATTGCACTTGTCTCCTTGTGGAAGATCAAGCGGTGCTTCCTGTTTACGTCTTCTGCGTGATGGGCGAAAGCCAGTTTAAAGCTTTGCGCTGTTACACAAACGCTCCTAAATCGTGTTGTTGTGCACTAGGGGATGAGAATGTCTGCAGTACGAGGCCAAACTGTTGTGTTTCCCTGCAAATAAAGTCTTGAACTTTTTCTCCATACTTTACTGTAATGGTTTTGTTTGCTGTGGGCGTAGACAACAGTTCCTCACACCTAGAAACCATTGTTAATAATAGCTAAAACGGTGTTGTGTAAACTGGCTAATGTGGCTAAAAGCTTCACATGCTGGAGCTAACGTGGCTAAAGCTACACATTCTGGAGCTAACGTGGCTAAAGCTACACATACTGGAGCTAACGTGGCTAAAGCTTCACCTCTGCGTTACTAAAACATCACATTTGCTTTACCGCAACATCACTAAAACAAATCACAACTTGGAACGGCAAAAATGTGCTATTCTGCGGTTAGCCATGTGACGGTAGCTATCCAACAGAAGCTAACCTGGCTAACACACACAACTGCACATAGCTAAAATGCTCCAACAAACAGTCCAACATTAAATTTGAGAAAGTTGTACGATGAGCAATTTGCCTTAATAGTTAATAGACGTGAACAGCAACTGTAGTGATGTTTTGGCAAAGTTAATTTTGGACTTGTAGCTACGCGGCTAACTGTTAGCGCACCTGCGGCGGTAGTTGAAGTAGGCAACGGCTCAATCGTTGTTGCCACGGAAACGTTTGGAACACGCGTCTTTGCTTCTGATGACAAAACCGTAACAGGAATAGGATAAAAAAAAAAAAAAAAAAAAAACACAGCATGGTTATCTACAGATAAATTTCTAATTTCTAGTAATTTTACAGTTAATAATGAGTGTACTGTAGTGGAAAAAATACAGTGGTATTTTAATTGTGAAACTTCTAAGCCTTAAAAATATTTTTTTTTACGCTTCTGGAACTTTCCATGTTTTTTTTATGCCGCGTGATGGCGTGGGCGTGTCCGCGGAGCCAATCGCTAATTTCTCTCCCTCTCTGCTGGAAACCCTGGAGGAATCCAGCCATCTTTCTTTTTTTACTTTACATATCTCCCAACGGTTCCTTCTTTCTGCTCTCTGATGTTGGACTCAACTGTGTGGGGGTTCCACAGTTTGGTGATGATGAAAGTCAAGGGACGAGCGGTCCATGAAAAATGGAGGAGACATAATGAGGGACGGAGCACAGACGATGAATAAGAAAGAGGAGAAAGAGAAAGAGAACGCAAGAGAAAAGAAGAAACCGTCCTTTGGTTTGTTTTGGGTTGAGTACTTACTGGAACCAGAAGAAGATCCAGCGAGAGCCTGAGAACCTGAGAGAGACAGACAGACAGAAAGAGAGAGAAAGAGAGAAAGTTATTGACACTCTTCACAAACAGACAAGCTGTTGAAATCCCACATATTTCCCTCCAAATCTGTATTGCCATTGATCAATTGATATATATATATAGACAGAATATGATGGATTTGTATTTTTTAATATTTATTATTTTGTGTTGTTATATATTTTTAAAGATATTTATATACTTGAACTTTGTCTGTCTGTCTGTTTCTGTTTCTGCTTTTGAATCTTTCGAAAGTGTCTGTTTATCAATCCGTCTTTTATCTGATTATCAATCGCCCGTCTGTCATTATCTCTGTCTATCCTTCTGTCTATCTGTCTTTTATCTCGTTATCATTCTGTCCGTCAAATTTTCTCTGCCTTTATTTATCTCTCTCTGTCCTTTATCCGACTATCAATCTGTCTCTGTGATTTTCTCTCGGTCTTTATCTGTCTCTATCTATCTGTCTGTCTCTACTTTATTGGACTCTATCAATCTGTCTGTCTGTCGTTTTCTCCATGTCTTTATCTGTCTCCATCTATCAGTCTGTTCTTATTTATTGAACTCTTTCTGTCTGTCTGTCTGTCTGTCTATTGTTATCTCTTTGTCTATCCATATGTCTTTATCTATTTCTATCTGTCTGTCCTTTGTCTGACTATCAATCTGTCTCTCTGTCTGCCATTTTCTATGTCTTTATATGTCTCTGTCTATCTGTCTGTTCTTAATTATTGGACTATCAATCTGTCTGTCTGTTTGTCGTTGCCTCTTTGTCTATCTGTGTGTCTTTATCTCTACACATCTGTCTCTACTTTTTCCGACTATATATATCTGTCTATATCTGTCTGTCTGTCGTTTTCTCCCTGTCTTTATCTTTCTATATCTGTATGTCTTTATCTGTCTCTATCTAACAGTCAGATAAAGAACAGACCAAAAGAGAACGACAGACAGACAGATTGATAATCCTATAAATAAGAACCGACACATAGAAAGAGACGGATAAAGAGAGAGAGAACGACAGACAGACAGATTGATAGAGTCCAATAAAGTAGAGATAAAGACAGGGAGAAAACAGACAGATTGATATAGTCGGATAAAGTAGAGACAGACAGATAGAAAGAGACAGCAACAGACAGACAGATTAACAGTCAGATAAAGCACAGACCAATAATCTGTCTGTTGTTGTCTCTCTGTCTTTATCTGTCTGTTCTTTATCTGATTAAAAATCTGTCTCTCTGGCTCTAACTATCTGCCTGTCTCTACTTTATTTGACTCTATCAATCTGTCTGTCTGTGTTTTTCTGTCTCCATCCATCCATCCATCGTGCTAAACCTGAGACTGTGAAGACAAACTAGCTTTCAGAGTTCCGAAGCCTCCAGAAGCAGCAGGAGCCGAGGAGTGTTCTGTAGCTTTGTGATTTTTAGCACATTAGTAAAACAAAAACCCAAAAGCGCGTGGAATAAAAGAGCAGGAAATGGAAAGTTTTTTTCCCCCCTTTAAACGCGACAGCGATATTCTGCATGCAGGCGTTGGGTTTCGGCTTCCCTTTGAAGCGCTTCCCTTTCCGTGAAGGGCACACGCAGCCGTGCCTTTAATTTTAAGGGTAGAGCGGCGGCGTAATTGGTCTGTGGGAGCTGTCGAGGTGGAGAGCGGGAAGTGTTTGGATGTGCGCGCCGCTTGTTCGGCGGCAGTGATTAGCGCAGATTTGGGAGGCTTTTTTTCTCCCCCCCCTCCCGGTGTGTGTGTTTCCCGTGCAGCCGGTGCATGCTGGGAAGGCTGTATGGCAGCGCTCCGTTCTCTGGGAATTGGGCTGCCACCGGAGCAGTCTTGATCTTACTGTGAGCTGACAGCTCTGTGAAGTCTAAAAGGCTGCGCGGCCGAGTGTGTGGAAGTGAAGTGAGAGAGAGCGAGCGAGCGAGCTGCTGTGTGTGTGTGTGTGTGTGTGTTGCCCTAGATTATTATTTTATCATGAGTACTGCTGCTAAAACGGAGGGCTGTTGTGCGAAGGGAGTCTCCCTTTGGCTCCTCTACAAAGACGAGGCGGAATGAAAGTCTTCGCAGCTTCACCTCAGTCTTGTTCCAGCTCCCGTTCCCCCCTGATCATTTTGTCCAAAATTTGTGGGATAAATCAGACGCGGGCTGGTGGAGAACACGCCGGCTGTTTTCGCCGTGTCTGTCAGGGTGTAGAGATCCCTGAAGCTCAAAGGAAAGCGCCGGAAGACTCGTGAAGCCAGAAAATAATGAGGGAATCTCAAAATCAAGGGCTCTGTGAAAGTTTGGTCTTTCTCACAGCGCTTTCCTGCCATTCTTAGAAGTGATTATTAATATTAATAAACTGATATTCGTTAATATGGTACAGTGGACTTAGGAAAAATTAATTCGTGCCGAGAGCTGATTCGTCCGGTGAAAATTTCGTTATTTTATATGCCATCCATCTAATCCGTGCCATGACATTAATTCAATTTTTTTAAATGATAAAATATTGGTAATAAATACATGTCACATATCAGTTGTTTAGTTTGCGCCTTGGCAGATGTGTTATAAAGGTAAATATGTATAATGATACACGGACAATCTCACATGAACAGTTACCGCCATCTTGAAATGACGTCAAGCAAATCCCTGAGTATTCCGTAAATTCAAAAACGGTGATGTCGCTGGGTCACTATTCCAGCCAGATTATAGAATACTCAGGGATTTGCATGATGTCATTTCAAGATGGCGGTTCTACGGGCCCTTCTGAGAGAATTCAAGCTTATTTTATATTTTGGAAGCAAGATCTCTGAAAATAACTAGTGTTTTTGTAGTTTTCTGTTGACTTTATGTGCAAAGAAGATTTTAAACGACTGTCTGGATTTTCATCTCTCTACAAGCTACAGGTAAGAAAATGACTTACATATTCTTATTATGTAATAATGTATTATCTTTTATTCCTATTACGGAAATATTTCGGAACTCGGGATGACATTTTCACGGCGGAGTAAGTTCGTAAGTCGCAGTACCGCTGTATTCCCATTTTTATCAAATATTATCAAAGAAAAAAGTATCAAAACGAAATATTATGACATATTTCGGAATCTTCTGTGAATGTAACACATTCCTATTGGACGTAACACTTTGAATAATGACCATTTAATCTAAATGTGGTTTTGTGGCTTGGCTTGTGTCACTTCTCTCACGTACATGTGTTGGGGGATCCGTTGGGGGTGGGCACGTACGAGCCGGGTTTCCAGTTCTTGGCTTTAAATCCTTTTTTGCAGCGCTGACAGTCCTGGCCGGTGGTGTTGTGTTCACACACACACTGGAGGTTTCCGTCTGCGTACACACACTGCGACGAGTGCAGGTTACACTTACACCTGAAACACACAGAGGTCAGCGCTGTTAAGACCTGCTCCTCTTCAACGCCACACTTGTTTTCTATGGATTCAGATTCAGAGTGCCAAAAATATCAAATGTACATTTCTAGGAAACGAACGAAAATGCTTCACACGTGTTTGCTTTTTTGATTTCATCCCTACACGTTTCCGTTTGAAACTTTTCTTTGCATCAGATTTTTTCGTTCTTTTCATCCTTTTCACGCGGGGGCGGAGCTTACTCTGATTGGCTGGTGAGAATGTGATTGGCAGCTGCTTGACCTTATTTTCAGAGCCGACAGTTTTTTTTGTCACTTTATAGTGTTATTTTTTTCACTTCGATCACTTGACTTACAGCTTTTGTATTTTCGTTAAATTCGTACTGTATTTTACCCGCTTCTTTTTCCATTGTATAGCACTTTATTTATATTACCCTTGCTCCTAGACCCATATTTCAGGGTTAAACGTTTAAAATAATAAACATCCAGAAATAATCGTGATCTTTATTCTAAGCCTAAAAGTCGTGATTCTCATTTTATCCAGAATCGTCCCGCTCTAATATGTACGTGACAAAAGAAAATTTGAATTTGAAATTATTTGGGCTTGAAAGGTGTAAACAAACAATATAAACCCTCGCTCCCTGTGTACATCCCAAAGTCTGTAATGGATCCGAATGTGAACGGAATCAGCTTGTGGAAGTTACAGAGATGTAAATCACAGGTGTGAGTGTGAGCGGACAGGTGGAAATGAACGAGTGTGAGAGAGACGGAGAAAGAGAAAGAGAGGAAGGGAACACAGCTGCTTCTGAAGATTGGGCCCAGTAAAGCAGAAATGAGCGGTTGTGTTAGACCAAATGGCCCTGGTCCTAAATGAGACGTTTCCACCTGAGCAGCACAGCGAGTGTGTGTGTGTGTGTGTGTGTGTGTGTGTAGCTTCAATCCAGTTTGTTCCACTGGAGTGAACATGGATCCATCAGCATCAAATATTCAGCACATGGTCCTGTACCTAAGACCAACCCTCATCCATCTCCCTCTTCCAGCTTCCTCCTCTTACATCATCCCTCCTTCCAAAATGTAGTTTGCTGCTCCAAAGTGGCCGGAGTCTTCCCGAGATCACGGATTAGAGCTCAAGGTTCTCGACTTTTATCCACGTTTAGTTTGGGCTTTGGATTATAAACGCAACTCAATCTCAAACTTCTTCCTGTCTGTCTGTCTCACTCATTCTCCCTGTCTCCCTCTTTCTCTCTCATTTTCCTTGTCTGTCTCACTCATTCTAGTTCTCTCCCACTTTTATTCTCCCTGTTTTTAATTTTTCCTGCCTCTCTTTTGCTCTCTCTCTCTCTCTCTCTCTCTCTCTCTCTCTCTCTCTCTCTCTCTCTCTCTCTCTCTCTCTCTCTCTCTCTCTCTCTCTCTCTCTCTCTCTCTCTCTCTCTCTCTCTCTCTCTCTCTCTCTCTCTCTCTCTCTCTCTCTCTCTCTTCCTCTATCTCTCTCTCTCTCGTTCCCTCTCCCCCCTTTCTAATTCTTCCTGTTTCGCTCTCATTCTCGCTCTCTAATTCTTCCTGTTACTCATTTCCTATTTTTTTTTATTTTTCTTGACTCTCTTCTTCTTCATTCTCTCTCATTTTTCCTGTCTGTCTCTTTTTCAGTCTCACACAATCTCGCTTCCTCTCAAATTCTACCTCTCTCTGTCTTTCTCCATCTCTCTCTAACTATTCCAGTCTCTCTTCTTCTGCCTCTTCAAGTTTCACTCTTTTCCGCTCTCTCTAATTCTCCCTTTCATTTTTTTTTTTTTTTGTCTCACTCGTTCTCTCACCCTCTCTCTTCCAGTATCTGGCTTTAACGGTCCTGGATCGTCTCGTTCTTTCCGTCTCTCTCGTTCGCTTTCATTTCCTCTCGCTGTCTCTCTGATTCTGCCGGTGTCTGTCTGTCTCGCTCTACATCACGCTTCAGTGCGAGTGGAATTCCCTCTGCGTCTCCTTCCAACTCCCACTCATTCAAACTCTGGCTCATCCGCTCCTCCTCCAACCAAACACCCTCCATCTGTCTGACTGAAACCTCACGCTGGGAGAATCCCCGTTACACACTCGCGGCAAAAACGAACAATACCAGGTACAAATCGTCTCTTCTCTTTCGTCTTCAAAAAGTCTCCAACTCGGTATAAAGAGATGCGAAGAGATGCCGTGGACGGATTTGCTCTGTAGAAGTGACACATAAAACGAGTGGTAGAAAACGTGTTGTTATTGCCATGCTATTAATAGGTTTGAAACTTTGTGGAAGTCTTGAGAACGTGTTTGAGACGTCCTCATCCATTAAAACCCAAGGCAAAAGCGGCAAGGTCAAGAGGTCACAGCATCTCAGGCCCCTGAGGATTCCAGCCGGAGCTTTTAGAAATGACCTTCACTCACACACGTCTCCCGCAGAGGTTAAAACAGGAAGTGATGTGCCAGTCCCTGTGATTCTGGATTGGTGTCTTCGGCGTGTGGTTTCTGTGCGGCGACACGCTGCATCGCAGAAAGTGAATAATTTACATAGACTGCGGCACAAAGCGTGAGCATGTGAAGTCTGCGTCAAAACCCAGACGCGCGTGTGTGTGTTCCTGCCTACGCTTTTAGTTTCCATCCTGTCGCTGGTATGTTTTTATTCGCCGTTATTCATTGTGCAAAGTGCAAACCATTCTAGAGCAACACTGATGCCGCGTTTAAGTGTGTGTGTGTGTGTGTGTGTGTGTGTGTATGTCTTAACACCCTTTCATCTCTCATCTAATAACCCACCGACTGACCGACAGTAACTATCTACACTTTTTTTTTTATTATTTATCTATATGAGTCTATAAATCTACCATAGTGTCCTAAAGGAAGCTACCATTTTTGGGTGTGGCATGTATAGTTTTATTTTGGTACAGTATTAATATGTCACTTAAATGCTCACAAGTCACTTATATATACTTAGACACATTTAAGTTGTTTTTCTGGTCACTTTAAACTTCTTGGACACTGATCACTTTACTCCCACTTACAGCTTTTTTTTTCTTCTATGCTTCTTTATTGTATTTTATTTTCATTTTACATATTTATGGTATCGTATTTCATTGCATTGTATTTTCATTTTTATTTTTGTATTGTGTTGTTTTTTTCTTTCATTTTTACTCCTGAATGTTTTTTTTTTTTTGAAGCTGTGCGATTGTTTTCTTTTCTGCTCTGAAGTTTAATTGCCAGCAATTATCCATCTAATACACCGTCTCGCCATTATTTACACAGTGATGCTGCAAAGACAGGCGAAGACACACAGGTCAGGAAAGGGCGGGGCATCTGCATTTCTTCTAGGGTTTAGCCAATTAGAGATGGGGCGGTGCCTTTAGCGCCTCATAAAAACTCTGTCATTCGCTTTTTTTTATACTAGTCTTCTTGGTAACAGAGCCTGTTTTTAGTGTTGTTGTTTTTCTTCTAATCTGTATTTAGACTGTTTGAATGGTTTGAAGTGCAGTTGTTGTCTATTTTTAGACGAATAAAACAAATCTAGAGATGTTGTCTGCTAGACGCTTAAATATATTAGTTATGCTGAAACGTTACAGTCGTGGTTTTGAATGAGCATATCTACCAAATGCAGACATGCAAAAGAAAGGTCTTTTCAGAACGGTCGCTAAAGACGTGTAATCTTATTAATTTATACAAGTATGTTAATGCCAGTATCTGAGAGAACAGATAAAGGGCGTTTTTGCTCCCTTCTTTCCTCTTTAAGTGGCTCTCATGAGAGATGGGCAGAGTAAATATGAGGACTGCTAAAGAGAAGGAGAGGGACACAGACACAAATGGGAAATGAGAAAGATGGGGCTCAAAGTCTGTTTGTTTGTTCTACTTTGTTCAGGTTTTTTTTTTTTTCAGCGAAACTGCGGTAAAAGCAGAGATGGGAGGAAGGAAGGATGCAGAAAGTGCTGACAGTGAGTTAACAGGCAGAGAAGAGAGGGAAACACTCTGATTATCAAATCAGCCATCTACGTGGAAGCATAAATCACTGACAGTCTCTCCCGCTTCTCACTTGCGTCAGACACTCTAGCATCTTTGAAGATGTGAAAGTGTGCGGCGAGCTTCTCCTTGCCGCTCTTCCAGAGATATTTCAGCTAATTGCAGCCGAGCGGAAGCAAAGATCAGCGCCGTCCCAGCGAGCAGACACATCTGGGCCACATGTGGGCCCAACATGGCTCGCTTCCTTCCACATCTGGGGCAGATGTTTTTTAGCGAATGTAAGCACCCCCCTTCGTTTTCAGGCACAAAATAAAAATTAGCCAAACAAATACAATTTTTTCTTTCTTTTTTTTTTTTAACAATCCTAATTTGTGACTCGTATCACTTCAATGTCCAATGGGGTGGGGGAGTGGGGGTGCATGCGAGGAAGAGAAACAATAAAAAGATCAAATAAAAAAGTGCTTATATTAGCATAAAAAAATAATCGCGTCATAATTTTGGACATGCTGAAATTTTCCAGAGGTTGAGTGTCAGGTAGATGGACGGACAAGATAAAGTTGAAGTAAAAATAAATATCCTCTTCCTTTTGTGTAATGTTTTTGGTTAAAAATGTCTTCTCCGCTGACCTACATTTAACAAGCAAATGTATTAATTTATTCCCAACCGCCTTAAATATCATCCGTTTCCCTGCGCTGCTTACAGACTGTTCTTGATGCCTTTGTTCCATCGGATTTCAGCTTTTATGTGCTGCTGTGTGACTCGGACTTCAGAATCCGCAATGCTATTTGATGACTAGCCAATCAGATTTCAGCTTTGCACACGGGCCCGAAGAACGGTGAGATTTAGTTCTTCTTCCTAAGATACAATAATAAATAAAATAAAATAAAAAACTGTAGTAGTGATACAGCGTGTTACAATTGTTTCACTGTGAAGGCAAAGTATTCTAAATGCCCCTTTTAAGTTGAGAACCGCGCCCGTGTGACACTTCCTGTAGCTCCGCCTCTTCAGGGGTCGACCACACACTCTCTCTCTCTTCTCATGCCCTTCAGGGGCGGAGGACACAGGGCACAGATATAACTCACGGAGAGACAGACAGTCTGGCTTTTCACAAAGTCACTCAGTGTGTGTGTGTGTGTGTGTGTAGCGTGTAATGTGTGTGATCTCTTGTGCACTGACACCAGACAGTCCTCGGGAGCCTGGGAACAGCAGATTATTCATTGCTGACCTGTCGCCGTCACACCTCGCTCTGACACGTATGTATGTAATGCACTTCACATGCAGCACAGGACGTGGACTTTCTAGACTGTGGTTTTTGAGAGAAGGACGGAATGAAATCCATCTCATTCGGAGTAAACCTCAGTTTTGTCAGTACAACGTAGACCTTAGTTTGTGATATGCCATGATCGTTTGCTTTATTCATTTCTTGATCACGAGAAGGTGGAGACAGTGCCTGAATGTGGGACACACCCTGAATTTGTGGCCAACCAATCACAGAGTGGGCCTGTCACAGTTTTGTGGATTGATGACGAATTGGACGCATCTTTGGCAGCCAATGTTGTGATTGGTCAAGAGTGGGATTGGCGTCTAATATGCAATTTTTACGTTTTTTTTCTAAATCTATCTCCAAACTAGAGCTGGGCGATTCATCAAAAAATAATCAAAATCGAAATTCAGAACTTATCATCTTTCAAATTTTTCAAAATTATATTTTATTGTAAATAATAAGAGTTACTTTATTTAGAAGACAACTGCTCATTTCCCATGTAAATACGTAAATATAAAAAATAATTTGTTCCCAAAATGTGATTTAGTTCCCAAATGTGCTAGTTATTTATTTGAACTTTTTTTGACAAGAGCAAAGTGATTGTGTGATTTAGGCCACTGTGTGCTTTAATTTCAGTTGTTGATGTTCAATAATTATTCATAGAGTAGATCTGTGCGTTTCTTTCAATTATTTTTAAATTACGTTAAGCACACTTTATTCCAAAAATCTCTCACTTTTAATGTGAGCATATGTATTGTACAAAACATGTCAGTGAAATATGAGGGGAAAAAATATAAATAAACAAGTAAATAAATAAATAAAATAATTGTTCATTAATCGTAATCATGTTATAATGTTCAATTAATTGAGATTTAGATTTTTGGCATAATCGTCCCGCCCTACTCCAAACTACAAGTTCCTTTCCCGTTCACCAAGAAACTCGGGCCAGAAATCCAAACGAGAAAAAAACAAAAACGAACAAAAAATCCGAAGCGAAAAAAAAAAAGTTTCAAACAAAAACGCAAAGACTGCATAAAACCAGACGTAATTGCAAGCGAAAAAAAGAAAGAAAAAAAAAAAAAAACAAACGTAAACGTGAAGCATCTTCCATAGAGTGTTACCGTATTAGAAGAACACACACCCCAGTATCTTTTTAAGAGCGAAACACTCGTGGTGAGTGCAAGACCTAGATGAAAAACTAGCAAAACCCAGAGGAAATAAAATCCCTTTCAGCTCCACTAACAGATCCGCCATTCCCACCAAACACACGCCCCAAAAACAACCGCCCGGAACTACACACTCTCCTGATGCCATCGACCCAAAGCTCCTGCCCTTATTTTACCCAATCTCACTCTAAGAATAACTTATTGATCATCGGTTTATATTACCGGGCGCTTGTGTGTGAAAGGCTCCGAGTGATTATAAATAGACTCGTCTCACACACACACACACACACTCACATTCTCCGTGCATCTTGTATCAGTCTAATCACTTCCACCCTGTAGATTCCCCGTGATTTCACCCCGAATCTTCTGCTGTTTGTGCCCACAGGCGTCTGCCGCTCTCTGTGATCTCGCGCTGCTTCTCCTCAAGCTTCAGCTTACTGTCTTCCACAACCTTCCTTCATGTTCACTGTCTGTCTGTGATCCGGCTTCTGGTCCCACACGTCAGACAAGTTGCTAAAACCTGTGTGTGTCTCCGTTTCTGGAGCGTTTTATCCCCTGATGGCCACTTAAAGGAGTCGTAATGCTTCTAATATCAGCTGTTTGGTGAATTAGTTGGCAGTTGCTCACTGATTTGTTTTATATGTGTGTGTGTGTGTGTGTGTGTGTGTGAGCGCTGCTTCAGATTATTAGTCTCTTGGTGGTTGTAATGGTTATTGGTTAGGAGACTGTAACAAGAGACATCTTCATCTCTAGTATTACCAGGGCTGGCAAAAGTACTCACATTCGTTACTTAAGTAGAAGTAGAAGAATAAGTATTAGGGGTAAACAAAAAATTCTGTAAAAGTACTGGTACTGGCAATACTACTTGTAAGTTAATAAGTAAAGGGAAAAATGCCATTAAAGGTCTATCTTGATATAGAATATCTATATAATGGTCTATATTGTTATATCAAAATGTTGAATATTATTACATAGAAAATTAATGCATTTTATTTCAATTCTTACACATTAAAGAACCATTTATGTGCGTATACATTGTGCTGGTATTGGGCATATAGCATGCTTGCTTTATAATGGTGTAAACTTTCTGTAAAAAAATGAAATAAAATCTGTAAAACTTGTAATAAAGTAATAGTCTTAGATTCAAATCCCAATTAGACATTTAAACCAATTGAATCTCAATTACGCCAACGATACGACCGATTAGTTGACGCTAACGTTTATGAATTGTGTTTGACCCAAACACAAACTGCTCTGTGATTTTTTTTTTTTTATTGCACGTCTGCGAAACCATTATTTAAAGACTGACACGCGCACCGCTGCATTAAGACGACGTGTTTCTATTTATTTGTGATTGTTCCTCATTTGAAATATGGAAAAATGCGCACTTATATTCACATATTTGAATATTTGAATTATGCGTTTATAAGCACCACACAAGTTTTTGGGCGTCTAAAATTAGGAAAAAAATTGTGCTTATATTTGTGTAAATACGGTATATTAATTCAATTTGTTTGACAACGCACTTTCACAGTCACGACTTTTGAGGTGCAAGTAGAGGACAAAACAAAACCTCTGAAGACTGCGCTACAAAAGTGTCCCAACTAACTCGCCCATAATCAGAACGCTTGACCCGACAAAACCAGAACAATTCATTCATTCAACAGCATCCGATTATATACATTCACAGACATCTTGAATACTGATTGATCTCCGACCCTGACGTGCAGGAACGTTTTGATCCGCTAGTTATGTTACACAGCTTGATCTTATCTTTTGTGTGTGTGTGTGTGTTGAGAGCTTTCAAGTAGGGCAAGTGTATGATCAAGACGGAAGGTTGTAGAGCTCTCACCTGGCCAGCACCTCCACGTTAGAAATGGCGTAGAAGTACTTCATCAGGTTGTCCCTCTGGACGTAGGTTCCTCCGAGCGCCGGCTTGAGGAGGCGGAGCCTGAGGTTGGTGAAGGTGAAGAAGTCCCGCAAGCCCTTCATGCTCTCCATCCGCGTGTACAGCCCCTCCATGTTCAGCAGCCTGGGCCCGGCGAAGATGGCGAAGCGCGTCCGCACCTCAAAGCGCACCACCTTGTCGTTTTTGGAGCCCACCCAGCGGGAATACTGCTCCGTGCAGACCACGCGCGTGGCGTTGGCGGCGTTCAGGTCCCGCACCCGCCGCGGGGGCATGTTAAAGGCGTCGGCGCAGTCGTCGGCGTAGTACTGGAAGGGCTGCCACGTGCGGCCGAAGTTGAGCGACTTCTCCAGCACCATGACGGTGGGCCGGCCGTACTCGAACGTGATCTGAATGTCGTCGGTGAGCTCCAGCGTCTTGTTCCAGGACAGCGAGATGTTGGCTCTCAGCGGCTCCGGGTAGCGGCGCCACGTGACCGTCTGCCAGTAGGTGAGGAGGCCGCTGCGCTCGCGGTCCTGCATCAGCTGCGGAGGGTGGGCCAGGTCGGGGTTAGACGCGTCACATTCATCACTGCACAGGTACGGATTCTCCTGCAGAGACACGTTAAAGACGTCAGACTGGCATACGAGAAAAACGTATAGACGGACATTACAAACATGGACTGTATCTTTCCCCTTGCCATGCGTATTTGATGCTATGTTTTTGATACATCGTAGTTATTTATATTGGTTTTATTCAGTGTGTAATATTTTTACTTTCGATTTCACGTTTTTCTTTTCTCATTGTAGCCCAGCCATGCAGTGACAATAAAGGCGTTGTGAATCAAAATTCACATTTTTATTTGCCACATTCTACATGGTACAACATGCAGTGAAATGTATTTTCCAATCGTCCAGCATTTAAACATGGGGCGGAGTTTTGGGGGGGAGGGGATGCATACTAAAGAAAGAAATATAATTAAAAAAAAAGAAGAGAAAAGATAAAAATATAATATAATAAAATACTGTAAAAATAAGCTAAAAATATAAAAGACAGAAAATAACAGGAGAAAGACCAATATTAAGTGGAGAGAAAGAGGGGAGATAGAGAGACATTAAGAGGAGAGAGAAAGACAGACATTAAGTGGAGAAAAAGAGAGAGAGCATAACCTGGAGAGAGAGTGAAAGAACAACAGACATTTAGAGTAGAAAGAGACAGACAATAACGAGAGAGAGAGAGACAGAGACAGAGAGACTAATGTGAGAGAGTAACTGATACTAACAATCTCGAGCGAGAACACATGAGATTAGATTTTTATTTTGTGTGTGAGACACTACAACACTACACTGTAACACTACAGTCAGACAGACAGACAGTAGGAGATCAGCGCTTTAACATATACAGTATTATAACTGACAGCGAGACAGATTA
>MU204205.1:1961895-1984568 GCA_017309775.1 Paedocypris sp. Pulau Singkep
CTCTCTCTCTCTCTCTCTCTGTCACACACACACACACACACAGCCAACTGTTCCAGCAGGTGGCCCACATCACTAAGCTCTTAGAGCAATTATCCATGTTGGAATCCCGTCGCTGCGACAATAATCAGCATGGCACAGGATCCACCGATCACACACACACACACACACACACACTGCCGCGCCTTTACATCAGCGCTAAACTGTAGATTTACCTCGTCTCTCCTCCTGGCGCTGTAATCAGTTAAGAGTACAACATCAGCACGCTGGAATCAGTGGATTGATGCTTCAGAGTTATAGAGGCTTTACTACACAGCCAACAATGTGAGCGACATTTACTACACAAGAACATCACTAAGAGTACAGCACTCTGAGGAATTAACCCAAGACACACACACACCTGAATGTTCCGCTCCTAATGATGGGTACGACAATATTTAAGATATAGGATTCAAGTGTGTGCGTGGATATAATAATAAAGTGACATTTAAAGTGAAGGAATTACAACATACAACGGACAGTTTGAAACATTGGTGTGTGTGTGTGTGTGTGTGTGTGTGTGTGTGTGTGTCATTTAAATGTAGATATGCATACAGTCATGTGTGTGTGTGTGTGTGTGTGTGTTTGGATTATGTTTGTTATGTACGTGTAGATGTTCCTACAATCATATATTTTTATGTGGTTGTAGTGAGTCTGTTTGAGTGGGAGTGAGTGTGTGTGTGTGTGTGTGTGTGTGTGTGTGTGTGTGTGTGTGTGTGTGTGTTTGTGGGAACTGAGTGTTTTTTTGAATGCGAGTGTGTATTTTGAATGTCGAGACGCTTGCGTGTTTTTTTCAAAAGGGTGTTTTAAATTGTGCCCTTTTCAACTGTGTGTGTCGTAAAGTGTGAGTGACTGTGTGTGTGTGTGTGTGTGTGTGTGTGTTTATTAAATAAATGTATTGGAAACCATTATCGCCTCATTAAACAACAAAAAATGAAATTTCAGAAATGAAAATGAAAATCAGGCCTGAAAAATCAGGAGGGTTTTGTTCAACGTACAAGCGCCCCTGTGTGTGTGTGTGTGTGTGTGTGTGTGTGCGTGTGTGTGTGTGTGGCGTGAAGAGATGCTCTTCTGTGTCCTGGAACGATTAAAGGAAAGCGATCCTCTACACACATCAGTGACTGAATCTACACGCGGTTTTAATAAACCTCCTCTCCTCCTGAAGCAGGAACCCGCCGCTCCTTCATCCCTACACGCCGCACATTAGTCATGAGTAATACTCGCATATTACACGCACTACCCAGCGCTACTAATGCCATTGTTTCTTCACACACGCTTCTGATTGGTGGGCTTCAGGTCAAACACTCGTCTGCTGTCGTTTCTCAGGATCTCCTCTGTTCTTTACTCTCGTCTTGCTTGTTTGTTGATCGTTTACGCTTCGTATTGAGCTTCTAAATAAGCTGCTGTTTTATTTAGCGGAACATTTCTGCATCCCACAGTGCAGTGCGGCACATGATGTCATTCTTTAAATACTGTATATGTTTGGGGAGTGTGTGTGAGAGTAGATACTGTACACGAGCACACACACACACACACACACACACACACACACACACACACACACACAGGCCTCATTTCTCACACAGTTCCTCTATCTACCTGCTTCTCTCTCCATCTCTGTCTTTCTCATTGTTTCTCAATTAATTTCACTTTCACTCTCACTCTTTTTATATCTCTTTCTCGTTATTTCTCTCTTTCTTTCTCTCTCAGGTTTCTCTTCCTCCCTGTATTTCTCACTGTCTTCCTTTTCTCTCTCTCTCTCTCTCTCTCTCTCTCTCTCTCTCTCTCTCTCTCTCTCTCTCTCTCTTTCTCTCTCTCTCTCTCTATCTATCTCTGTCTCAGTATTTCTCTGTTTCTCTCTCTCCCTGTATTTCTCTCTGTCTTCCTGTTCACTCTTTTTATTTCTCTCTCTATCTATCTCTCTCAGTATTTATCAGTTTCTCTCTCTCTGTTTTCTTCACTTGTTCTTTCTCTGTGTTTATCCAGTGTCTCTTTCTCAGGCTTCTGTTTCTCTCTCTCAATTTTTCTCTGTTTTTTCCATTTCACTCGTTTTCTTTCTCTCACTCTCTTTCTCTCTCTCAAAATTTCTCATTTGTTTCATTCCCTGTATTCCTCTCATCTTTTCTTTCGCTCTCACTCTCAATATTTCTCTGTTTCTCTCTCCTTGTATTTCTACCCGTATTCCTCTCTCCCTCTTTTTCTTTCTGTCTCAGTATTTCTCTGATTCTCTCTCTCTCTCTCTCTCTCTCTCTCTCTCTCTCTCTCTCTCTCTCTCTCTCTCTCTCTCTCTCTCTCTCTCTCTTTCTTCCTCTGCCTGTTTTTTTCTCACTTACTCCTGTGTTCCTATTTTTAGATTTGGCTCATTTGTGCTTCTCCTTTGAGCACATTTGTGTAGCACACATGGTTTTTTTTTTACTTTCAGACGCAGCATATGTTTACTCAATCCGCATCATTTTCATGTGCATCTAGCTTTTTTAGAGATTGTATGTATGAGCTCATCCTTATAAAGTGCGCCCTATAAAGTATACTAAAATAAATCTTTATATTTTGAATATTTATCAGTGTGTGTGTGTGTGTGTGTGTGTATTTGTAAAGATATATAACCACACACACACACACACACACACACTGATAAATATTCAGAATAATGTATCTGACAGAGAAACAGACAGAAAGCTAGACGGATAGATAAATGTATCATTCATTTGCTCTGGTTTAATTTTTAAACCGGCTTAACTAGGTTAAACGTCTTTCTTTTTAGTCACCACATCGATTAAGAAATACTAAATAAATGATTAAATAATTGAGTTGCCAGCGTCTTATTTACTCTAAAGGTCATTTTTCCTCACACATGCAACTCTCTAAGTAATCATTTTGAAACCTGGGACCAAACATGCAAAAACTGGGGCACACACACACACACACACACAGGCACACACACACACACACACACACACACACACACACACACACACCAGATAGGAAAAGAGCATCATGAATCATTTTGAAAGATGTTGACAGATTTTTCAAGTTAACGTGAAATAATCTTTCTACCTATTTACCTTTTATGTTTTACAATCTTATCACTTATATTTGCAACATTATGATAAAAAAAATATATACCATATTTACGCAAATATTAGCACCCCCATGATTTTTGTGGCACAAAATAGTTTTTTTTTTTTTTACGATTCTGGTTAAATTACGCAAATTTTAATCTAAAAAAACTATATTTTTTATTCATCATTTCTTTATTTAACAACACTAACTTGTGACTCGTATCGCCTCAAAATCGTTTTTACTTAAATAACAGTTTTAAAAAAATCTATTCTAGTCTTAAAAATTCCTCCCTTAACCCTCAGGGGAGACATTAGGCTCCCATGAGGCTTTGCACGCCAGACTAAAGCTGAGCTGGGTTTTTGTTAGACGAAAATATCAGATTTTTTTTTTTTTAAATATCAGAATTTTTATTGTTACTATGTGAAACAGTATTGTTTTGCTCAGCAGCTTTTGTGTTCTTATGTAACTAAATGTAATGTAAAATAGATGTAACTACTCCTTAATGTTAAATAACTCATTATTTATCATAACTTAATCTAATGACAATTGCAGTTACGTAGAAAACATTTGTTTGCTTGTTGCTTTAGCATACATTTTTTTTTACATTTTGTGAGCTCATGAAAACACACGTAACTCCAAAAATAAAGAATCAAATTGTCCAAGTGAAGAAAGTACAGGCGGCAACAAATAAAAAATCGAATGGATTATTATTATTATTATTATTATTATAAAAGAAACATAAAACTGTGGAGACACCGCCGTGGCTACTATAGTCTAAAGGCATTGTGGAAAAATGTTTGGTCAATACCAGCTTTTAATTTTTCTTTGTTTTTTATTTTTAGACAATCAAAACTTTCAAGCTCTGGCGGGCCACATAAAATGACATGGCGGGCCTAATGTTTCTTTTGTTTCTTTTATTGAGCTAATGATGCTGGTTATCATTCGCGTAAATATGATATTCTGTCGGTAGCGTCATCGGTCTTGGATCATGAACTGTGAAAGGACCTAGGCCAGACATAGGCAAACTACGGCTCGGGGGCCACATGCGTTAAACCTTTTTTTGGCCCGCCAAACTTGTAAAAAAAAAAATGAAAGGAAAGTCGGATCTTTTTTTTTCAATGTGAATCCGGTTAATCTTCTATGAAGGTTTATTTTATTTTCTTTATGAGCACAATTTAAAAAGCGGAACCATATACGCAAAATGTACGTATAAGAATTGTATATTTATATAGCCAATCTTTTGCTGAGATCAGTCAGACGAATGCCACCATAGTGCTTCTCTATTTAGTTTCCATACTTAGCGCAATGGTAGTTTTATTTTAAAACCCTGCTCTCGCATTTACTTCTGCACATTTTCATCCATTTCATTTATTTTCGCTTTTTCTGGTTTCTCCCCGCTCTTCCTTTGAACCCATAGTGGAAGTTCAGTACAGCAATCGCTCAGAAAGGTTGATTTTTGCACAAAAATATTAATTGAAGAGTCTTCACATTACTCGCACTTCACTACTTTCTGTCCTATCGTTCTCTCTGCGATCACCATACAAAAGCCTGAAAATAGCATCAAATGTCCATGCGTCCGGTTCTTGCCCCAAGACGAAGTTCGTGAAGCTTTTGCATTCGTGAACCAAGGTACCACTGTATTTCCTCCACCCAATGTGGCCCACGAATCAAAAAATGTGCCCACCCCTGATCTAGGCTTTTTGAGCGTTTAGACCTCCAAACGAACGTCTCTCAGACTTCACAGAGATTCTCTGATTCTGTCGGCCGTGGTCCTGTCAGCTGAAGGAGAGATACGGGCGAGGGTCCCGTCAGTGGTGAAGTGCTGACTGTGCCATCCCGCCTGACCTCGTCACGTCTCCACCGTGAAAAGGAAAATGTTCCGGGTTCCGCAGCCATTAGGGCCGCCATCAATATTAAAGAGCCCGGGTCGGCCCGGGGAGCGTTCCTGAGGCTGGTCCATTAGTGGCCGACTCCAGTACAACAATCCCAGACTCATGAGTGTCTGAGCTTTTCCGGCCCTTGAAAGAGTCTTAATGTATAATTGAAGAAAATCTGAATGCCGCTTATTGTCGAGTTCCTGCAACTGATGCGGAACGGAGACACGTGTGCGGCCTTTTCTAATGGACGTCTTACATGTTGACTGAAGGGTGGATTGGGGTTTGGTTGTGTAAAATTGCGGGTTGTGTGCGAGTAAGAGAACGATGTGGATTGGAAAATGGCGTGAACAGATAGTAAGAAAGAGGGTGAGAAAGAAAGCGAGACAGAGAGAAGACGAGAGGAAGCATTAGAGAGCAAGAAGCCGTTCCTTCAGTCCAACGTTAAACAGATCATTAAGTGTTAAGTGTGTGAAAGCCGAGTCCATTTCCGCCCCTCATTCTTTTTTTTTTCCCTTGCATCGTCTCCTCCATTATTAAAAAAAAAACTCAATTTTGTCTGAGTGTAAAACACTCCATAATGAACAACTCTCCATCTATTCTCTCACGCTTTCTCCACATTCCTTGCTTCCCTCTCTTTTTCTTTTCTTAGGCTTTTCCCATTCTCGCTTGAAAACAGACAGAAAAATTGTGGGAGATGAAAAGAAAGGGAACAGAAAAAAGAAAGAAAGAGAAGGAAGAGTTTCCGCTTCCTTCTCTGCCCCTCATTCGCTCTCTCTCTCTCTTCGCTGTTCATCACTCTCTCGCTCTCTCCCTCCCTCCGCAGACAACTGCAGTTGAGATAATTTGATCAGGGTTGTATTACCTCTTTCCCCGGACATTAGTATTTATTTAGGCTCTTGTTCTCTTTTCAGCTCAATCTCTTTTTCTCCTCTTCCCTTTGTTCTAAGTTGGTAAGTGCTTCCGCGCTTTTGCCACCCTCAAGATGATGAGAGACGGCACTTTACTCAAAAGATACTCAGTGATTCCCTTAAAAACTATAGAAAACAACTAAAGAAATCCTTCCAGACTCGGATGGAACACCAGCAGAAAAAACAGATGCCGAAGCGCCACCCAATCTTGGTACCAGGCCTATAGCATCCTTCACGTCATCTTCATTTAAAGAACTCATGCGTCTACTGTCAACCTTTGCACATTTCACACTCTCCATTTATTATTCCCGAGACGGCCTGGTCCGTGTGACCCCTGCGCCCTTAAGAAACAACTTGCTGACCCTGGAATAAGCAAAGTGAAATCTGATGTCCGTGTTCCGGTGGTCCACCCTGCCAACAAACACGTGGGTAAACAACACCTCGCCGCGCGCCTCGCTGACCTCATGCCTTTTTCTGCTGAGATCGCTGACCTGCGCGACAGATCCTGCTTAAATTAACACCGCTTAAAGACTTCCGCCCCAATATGGACACAGGTTGCCGTCATTCCCTCGGGAAACGTATCCATCTCGGTGCCCAACGTTTTTTTTTTCCACAAAATATTGGCGTGTGAAGAATTGAGAGAAAAAGTCTAGTTGTGTATTTGTAAGTGTATATTTGGAAATTAAATCACTGTGTTTTTAACCCTGGACGCTGATTAAGAGCTTACGAAGGAGCTCAGTCCTTCTGAGATGTTGTAATGGTGCTGATCTGGTTGGATTTGGTCAGTAATTCCACCAGAAAGCAGATGAATTTAAGACGAGATTGTGATCGTCTTTGCAGAGGAACTACAAGACGTCGCTTGTTCTTTGATTTTAGATGATGAAACTATAATGTTGGTGATCAACAAACCATGGGATGGGAAATACAAACATCTGGTAAACATCTGCCCCGTTTAGCAAACAACCGATAATGTTACAAATTATATTTTTATTTGCAATGTATTGCAACTACACACCATGGTGAATGTGTCCAATGTGGAATGTGGATTTTTGTTATGCGTGTGTATGTGACAAAACAATTATGTGGTTGTTTAGGAAAATCTGATGATCGTGTTGTGTGATTTATTTCTAATAAGTACAGCAGCTTAGGCAACGAACCGGTTATAAAAGGTTTAGACCCAGCAGTGGTAAATTGGAGTACTTTGCAAATTTTTAAATATGAACTAAACAATCTAGTAATTTTATTGTTTCATGTCACATGGAATCAACATAAAATATAATTAAATATACGTAAATGTAGCAATGAAGGGAATTGAAAATGAATAAAAACCATTCACAACGCAAGTTAAAAAATGTTGGTAAGTATCATCAGCATAAACACTGGTAAAACACACACACACACACACACACACATATCATTTTCAAAGGACTCACCAATGTGCAGAATCTCTCTGGTGGGTCGCCACAGGTGATGCCCGGTGGTTCCACACGAATGCGCATGAACTCCTTCATAGATTGGGCTTTGGGTTGGCACGCATAATGCTCCCACATGGCACCATCGTCTGTACTCACAAGAGACTTGCACAAGTCATATTGACCCTTGGTGTGTGGCACCACCTGCGCCAGCAGCCAAAGGAGAAGTCCAACGCATGACCGCATGGCAGATTCCAGACTGAGCGATGATTTCCAAGGGCTTGGCGATGCACCGTGGGTTCAGATGGGGGACAGGTTAAAACGCAACAGCAGTCTACGCATTGCATCCCATAATTTTACCACAGTCTCGGCCACGTTTACTCCAGAACCTCCAGCCAAGAACACACAATACTGTGTCTTCTGTTTTAAGGACGATTCAAATTCTCACAGGCCAAGTTTTTTGTCTGTGCTTTTTGACTCTGTCCAGATGTGGCGGGTCAAAGATGCTGATGCTTCCACCTGGACCTACATCCATAACAGCTGCTGGACTGCATCACCACACAGCATTGTATAAGATGAAGGTCTGTGTCCCGACACGTGAGGTGGTGGGCATTCCTGAATCCAAATCCACCCGCGTTCTTCTGTTGTGTCTTCGGGAAAACTTCAGGAGCTGTCCATGGTGCTGAAAGCAAGGCCCAGATCTATTAGTGCTGTTTCTTCTTTATTTCTCTCTCTCACACACACACACACACACACAACAAGCATTTGATGTCAGCCCTTCTTTCTTTTTTTCCTTTTTGCTGACGATCTAATTTGCCGCCCCCTCTGCACAAACAGACGCTGGATGTCATCCTGTGAATTGCCACCAGTCCGGACAGATGGCTGGTCGTGTACGGCACAAGAACCGCAAGAGGAACACACACGCTACACACATACGTTTAGCACGCAAGCAAGTGTGCGATGTGCGTACCGCCATACTTTATTGCCAAATGAGTGAATTCAGCACAATGCTAATACCGGTATAGTGGTTGGAATTTATGCCACACATTGCAGTTGTTGCTTCTTCAACTGATGAATTATACAAAAATGTACAAAAAATTTTTAACTCTTTGTCATTCTCACATCGCAGGCATTGTTTCTACGCTGGAGTTCCTGTGGTAAAATCCCATCTTTGTTAAACAAACACAACATCTCAACTCTACAACTCTTGCTATACTTTCACACATGTATATAATTGCATACAGGTATATACAACTGTATATACATGTAATATATAATTATATTTTGACCAAAGGTTGTTTTTGAGAGCATGGAACAAAAAAAGAGTTTCCACAAGGGGATGAAAAAAGCATTTCTGATTCTGATTCTTGTTTTAGAGTAAAATACGCCGTTCAACTATTTTGTCCCTCAGGTAATTGTTTAAAGTGCTTATTTGTATCCTACCTAGTTTTAGTGCGTCGGCAACTCGATAGAACCACAAGTAAATCACTTCTTGAATTTGACGATGGGTCGCTAGTATTTCCTGACGCCACGCGGTACTAAACTCACTTCCACTGTTCCGGTTCAAGTTCCGCCGCGAGTTTGCAGCTCCACCGTCGGACACCCCGCCGACTCTCGCCTCGCCCTTCTCTGAGCATAATACACCCGGATTTCCGAAGCGTTGCCCGTTTACAGGCGAATTTCGAGCACTTTGAATCGGCTCCCGTCACCGCAGAGCGCGCGGGGTGTGTCGAGCGCGCGCGTCCCGCCGCTGAAGAGACTGAGGTAACGCGTCTTCCGCCTTCCTACTCGCGCTTACTAACCCACCGTCGCTTTTCAAATCTACCCGAAACAACTTTTTAGCACGTCGAGCGTGAATCAGAAGTGAGGCGGCTTGACAGGCTTGACACGCGGCGCTGGAGCAGTTGCACGGACTCACCGAGGGCCGGACTTGGATCCGCGGGCTGACGGCGGCATCTTCTTCTCCCGGGTTTTAATTCGCGTTTATTTTTCCTCTCAGTCGAAGAGTTTTGGAATGCACACTCGCTGTGTTTGCCACGGGAGGACGGTGTCCTACTTCTGCGGGAGATGCTGAATTACCGAAGGAGGGTGTGTGTATGTGAGAGTGTGTGTGCGTGCGTGTGTGTCTGTGTGAGTGTGTGTGAAGTATCCGAAAGTGAAAATACGGGGAGTTGTGCGCGCGCTGTCTACTTTGCTGGATCAGATTTGCCCTGTGTGTTCAAGGGCAGAAAGCTTCATGGCAAATCTCCCTCCCCCCTTCTCTCTCTCTCTCCTCCCTCCCCTCTCCCTCTTTCTCTCTCTCCCTCTCTCTCACCTTCTCTCTCTCACCCTCTCACACACGTACTCTCACACACATACTCTCTCAACCTCTCTCTTTCTCACACACACACATACACTCTCACTCTCTCTCTCTCACACTCTCTCTCTCTCTCTCTCTCTCTCTCTCTCTCTCTCTCTCTCTCTCTCTCACACACACACACACACTTTCTGTCTCTCTATCTCTCTCACACACACACACACACACACACACACACACACACACACACACACTGTCTCACACATTCTCTCCCTCACTGTCTCTCTCACACTCACATAGCACACTCTCTCTCTTCAAGTTCAAGTTCAGTGCATTTGTAGGGTGCTTTTCACAGTTACAACTGCGCAGGAGTTTCAGTTACAACTGTCAAATCTCACTCTATCTCTCTCTCTCTCTCTCTCTCTCTCTCTCTCACACACACACACACACACACACACACACACACTGTTTCTCACACACGTACACACTCAGTCTGTCTCTCTCTCTCTCACTCACTCACACACTGTCTCTCTCTCTCTCTCCCCCTTCTAATCCATTTAACCCTCCCTCTCAATCACTATCTGTGAGCTTGAGTCGAGATGGGCCGCCTGTTACAGTCTGAGAGGTTGGAACGGAACCGTCAAACTCGCTTCCCCGCTCACGGCCTCGTGGGATTTGGCGTTTTACGTACTTCAGTCCGCTCGGGTTGAGCCTCGGACCATGTGCTTCTTATTACTCAAAAGATCAAATAACAGGAGGTCATAAAAATAAATTAAAATATATTTATATAACATACAGTATATAAAAATACAATTAAAATATATATATATATTATACAGATGTTTAATATGGTTATACAGTAATATGTACAGTATATGGTAAAAAAAAAATATACACACACAACGGTTTCTTGCATAAAGCTGCATCATAAACATATAATTCAAAATCACTTTTTCCTATTAAAAAAACTATCAAGTTATTGTATCAATGTTTTCGAATTTTGTATGACTGTTGTAAAAATTTACAATTTTATACTTTATTATAAAATACTTTATTTTATACTTTATTAGTAATGAAACTATTTTGTTAATATGTTGGGCCAATAGGTTGATCAGTTTACAGTATGTGTATGTGTATGAGAGAAACTCTTATATATCATGATTAATAGGTTTTGGTCTTGTCGTTGTAAAATTAGCCAGAAAGTAAATTTTAGTACTTTGAGGAGACTTTTTATGGTTTGCTATTCGAGTGCGAAGTGTGTAACGTTAAAGACGGTACAGTGAAAGAGAGAGTCTGCTCTGTGTTGACAGGAGTGGAGATCAAATCGATAGTTTGTCCTTGCTGTGTCTTAACTCATCTCTCTCGCTCTCTCTCTCTCTCTCTCTCTCTCTCTCTCTCTCTCACTCACACACACACACACACACACACTCTCTCTCTCTCTGTCTCTCATTCTCTCTGGACAAACACTTGACTGCATTCATGGCTAATGGAAAACATATTTTAAAAAATAACAATTGTTATTATTATTATTATCATCATCATAGTAATAACCATTAGCAATAATGTCACATTATTGTTGGCACTTTCTTGGCCCTGATAGTGACAGCAGGTGATGTAACTTACAGTTCGTTTAAATGCTTCCACTCTGGACTAATTTGACCTACATGAAGCTAATGAGATTATGGTCATCATCATCAGTTAAACCGGGTTAGAGTCAGAGTCGGTCTGATGATGACGTCACTCCTCGTCTGCTGAACCTACGGTGGCGGCGTCTGTGATGTAATCCAGCCGCACCTGTCACAATGTTGACATATCATGTCAGGAGAGTCCCTAGATTAAGAATTGTAATCGGTGAAGTCAGGTACAACTTTTCTGAACTGTCCAAAATGTCTCTGAAAGCCACACGTTTTTTTGTCCCTATAGAAAAAATGAAATAATTGAATAGATAATCATAATTGCACGTGTGGCTCAGTCAATAAACTAGACGTCTGTTTTATTATGTTTGTGTATTTTATGTATGTATGTATGTACTGTATGCTTGTATGTACGTATGTTTGTGTTTATAATTGTTTTTAATGTTTTAATCTAATACAGAAAAAGTTGCTGTTGACAAAAGCGTGTGGAGAAAAAACATTTTATCAAATTGTTTGAAGTCGACAGTAAATTTTATTCATATGTCATGTAAAAAAGTGTGTAGTATGGATGGTTGGGCAGACAGACAGACAGATATACAGTATATACAGACAGGATGGATGGATGAACTGATGGATGAAGGAACAGCAATAGCTTGAAAGACTGATAGACAGAAAAAAGACAGTCTGAAAGATTAATGAGTGGATGGACAGATAGAGGATGGACCTATAGGTACAATATAAATGGAAAATAAAGATTTAGATAGAAGAACAGATAGTATGATGGATAGATGGATAGATAGATGGAATATAAAAGTCAATATATTGAAATATTGATAGGTTTTGCTTTAATACTGAAGAATAAATGTGATGTATGGATGGATGGGTGGGAGGGTGGATGAATGGATGGATGGATGGATAGATAGATAGATAGATAGATAGATAGATAGATAGATAGATAGATAGATGGAATATAAAATATATTTGTTTTGCTTTAATAGGGAATGAGATTAATGGGTGTGTGTGTGTGTGTGTGTGTGTGTGTGTGTGTGTGTGTGTGTGTGTGTGTGTGAGAGTGTGTCTGGCAGACCTTCCTGATGGTTTACCCTTCACCAGCAGCCCTGGTGTGGTCTGAGTCTGTTCATCTCTCTCTCTCTCTCTCTCTCTCTCTCTCTCTCTCTCTCTCTCTCTCTCTCATGAATGTTGAGAGTTTGACATAAAGCAGCAGAGCAGTCTCAGTGCGTGACTGGAACGTTGAATATGACTCAGGATTTCCTGCAGGTGAGCGTCTCGTGGTTTGGTGCGTGACCTACGATGTCTTTCCTGGACTTTGGCGACTCACAAGTGCTGATGTTCTGACTGTGTCGTCACACATGGAGACGGATCCAGACGTTCCTCCCGCACAAACCAGAGGTGTAAAGTACTTGAGTACACTTTGGGAAGTATTGTAAATTCCTTACATATTTTTTGTACTTGAAATGTTTTTGGCTACTTTGTACTACTGAGTATCAAAAATATAAGCAACTTTTAAATTCACAATTAAGTCCCAATAAATTCACGCATTTAATAAAGTACAAGTACAGAGTTCAAAGTACAAATACTATGCTCAGTGTTTCCGGGTCTAAAGAATTGTTTTCAGTTTCTTTACGCATTCGTTGTACTTTGTTTTTTAGTTTAATTATATTATATTTTTACAAAATTGACAGAATTGTGTTCTCAAGAACTTTACACCTCTGGCACAAACACACACACACACACACACACACATAATTCTCCAAACATCTAAAGGCTGCGTGGTGATGGTCTCCAGGTGGTTGCGCTTCGCCTGTAAAGGTTGTTGTTGAGTTGAAAGGAGTTTTATTGCGGTGATCTTCTCTGCTCAATATTTATGAATCGTGATGGGGCTTTTACATTATTCTAACCTGTTCTTTCTTGTTAGAAGTTAGAACTATTGTACTGGGGGATTTGTAATCAATCGTCAAAGCGTTTTGTTTGAAACCGTTGATGATATTAAACGTGATTTCTTTGATGCAGAAGTAATGCTGTACTAGAACACACTCTTTCTCTTTCTTTTACTCCCTCTCTTCTCACTTCTTGTCACTCTCTGTCTCTCCTGTTCATTCATTCATTTAAATCCACTTTGTTCATATCATCATACACATTTTTGCTCTCTCTCTCTCTCTCTCTCTCTCTCACTCTCTCTCTCCTCTAGATCTTTCTTTCGAGCCCCTGTTCTTCAGTCATATTGACCTGCTCTCTTTTTTTAATCTCTCCATCTCTTTTCCACTCCAATTTCCCTCCTCCACCATCTGCACCTTACTTGTTTTTGCTTTTCTTTTGATCTGTCCTTCACTCTCTCCGTTCCTCTCTCACTTTAGGCTCTTTTTCCTCATTTCGTTCTCTTTTTTCCTCTCTGCCTTTAGATTAGCAGAGGTAATCGCCACGACGACCTTTGTTTTCACTGATTGATTTGAAGAATGTTCAGCGTTGGACTGGTGTGTGTGTGTGTTCATTGGCTCTTTTGTGTTTGGTTTGGTTTATGCATCTCTGGGGTTGTGTTTGCCGGCTGCTGGTTTTTGCTTACACTGAGAGATATAACTGGATCAGGGACTGTCCTCACATGATTGATTGATCGTGTTTCCCCCAGACCTCGGCCATTTCATGCTTTCTTTAACACACACTCTCTACTAAACCATACACACAACTTATTTACCTTGAGCTCTATTACAACACACACACACACACACACACATTGTACATTAAATTGGGAAGGAAACATAGAGTAAATAAGTGAACCAAAGCTGCTGAATGTCATTTTGGATTTAAATTACCATCTTAATCCAAGGGTTCAACTATTGAGGCGTTTCCATAGAAACAGAGATAAAATCGTGCATATTTTGCAATATAGTTTGTTGATTGTAAAGCTGCCAATTAGTTCATCCCGTATTATTTCTTCAAATTTAGGTCAGAAAGAGCGGCAGCAAATGATGTAATGTTTTGCTCATCGGTGAAAGATTGTTTGATTTCTCATTATAAATTTACGGCTTCCTGACAGATCTTTTTTCTTGTAAACAACGGTTTGTTTAATGCTTGTTTGGGCGGATTCTTCCAGTCGTTCAGTGTGATCCGACAATCACTACTAGCTCAGAATTATCGATATCTTTAATTTCAAATCTGAAGTCAAAGTTGGATTGAGGTCACAAGAAGTCTTGTCTCTCCTTCAGTGATGAAGAGGCCGTCCCGTGGTCCTGAGGCGAGGTGGGCGGAGACTTCCGGAAGATTCCTGCAGGGATGCGATCCAGCTGCTGAGTGACACGATCTCTCTGGAACGCTTCGTCTTTTATCCTCCGTGGTGTGACAGATGAACAGAATCGTTCCTGCAGGCCTCCGTTAGCACAGCCTAGCCCTTCATCTCTCTCCCTCCATCATCTTCTCCTTCGGTTGCATGTCATTTTCCATCTAACAAGAACTCACGCACCAAAACTTCTGTCCTTGCTGTAGGGCTCTTGTGTTCAGTTGCAGATGGTTTTCTTCCACGTGTGTGTGTGTGTGTGTGTGTGTGTGTGTGTGTGTGTGTGTGTGTGTGAGAGAGAGAGAGGCAGGACGGCGGCATGATCACTAGACTGTAAGTGTGATGATCCCATGTCAGATCTCGTAGGAAAGCGAGAGGGTGATAGAGAGGGAGAGTGACAAAAACAGAGATGAGAAAGTGAAAAAGAGGGCTTGAAAAAAAGAGCAAGCAAAAGAAGAAGAGAGTGTGAGAAGTAGGAAAGCGAGGCAGAGAGAGGGAGAGAGAGAGAGAGAGAGCAACCGCAAAGTAGACAGAAAGTGGGGAGAAAAAGAGAGGCAGAGAGAGAGAGAGTGTGCAAAATAGAGAGAAAGAAAGTGTGCAGTAGAAGCGAGAAGGAGTGCAAAAGAGACAGAAAGAAAGTGGAGAAGTAAAAGAAATGCAGGAAGAGGGAGATGGAGCAAAATAGACAAAAAGAAAGTGGGGAGTAAAAAAGACTCAGAGAGAGCACAAAATAGACAGATCGAAAGAGGGGAGTAAAAGTGAGGCAGAGAGAGTGCAAAATAGGGAGAAATAAAGTAAAATAGGGAGAAATAAAGAGTAAAAGAAAGGAAGAGAGAAAAAGAGAGAGCGCAAAAAATAGAAAGAAAGTAGGGAGTACAAGAGAGAGAGAGAGCGCACAAAATAGGCAGAAAGAAAGTGGGGTGTAGAAGAATGGCAGAGAGCGCAAAATAGAGAGAAAGAAAGTGGGGAGTAGATGAGACGAAGAAGAGAGTGCAAAATAGACAGGAAGAGAGAGCATGATCGACAGAAAGGAAAGGTAAAAACAAAGAGAAAGTGAGGTGAAGAGAGGCAAAGAGAAATGTAGAAGAGACAAAGATAGACTGTGAGAGAGATGTGGAGAGATAACATCTGAGACAGGAGATAGAGATGCAGAAGACATTGAGAAAGATAGACAGACACATAGAGTGAAAGAGAGAGGGAGAAAGAGAAATGTAGAAGAGAGAGCGATAGACAAAGATAGACTGTGAGAGAGATGTGGAGACATAACATCTGAGACAGGAGATAGAGATGCAGAAGACATTGAGAACGATAGACAGACACATAGAGAGACAGAAAGAGAGAAGAGAGAGAAATGTAGAAGAGAGAGCGAGCGACAAAGATAGACTGTGAGAGAGATGTGGAGAGATAACATCTGAGACAGAAGGAGATAGAGATGCAGAAGACATTGAGAAAGATAGCGAGAGACATAGAGAGAGAGAAAGAGAAAGGTAGAAGAGAGAGCGAGAGACAAAGATAGACTGTGAGAGAGATGTGGAGAAATAACATCTGAGACAGAAGGAGATAGAGATGCAGAAGACATTGAGAAAGATAGCGAGAGACATAGAGAGAGAGAGAGAGAAACTTTAGATCTAGGACGTTCACATTGTTCCTGGCGTCTATTTGTCATATGATCCCGGAACACACTGCAATTATAGTAGATAGTGAGTGCAGCCCGAGCAACATTGACAAGCCTTTTATTATCAGCGAGTGTTGATCATCGGGTACGACACAGATTCAGGACTGTAAATAGGCTGGAGATGTCAAAACGACTGGGGAGGTTCTGGAGCGAAGCCTTGAGTGCGGCATGAGTCTCGCCCCCCGTCGCCGCATCTGCATTGCTCAAGTCTTTCCTCAATAACACACAGCACACACACTCCATCACTGTCACTTACTGAGAGCGTGACATCACATCTCCTTCCTTCACAGCCCCGGCCCATCAGACTTTACGCCGTGTGTGATTGCTGTCTGCTCTGTTCGGGAGGTGTTAAAATACCTGTTTAAGCGTGTGTGTGTGTGTGTGTATGAAGACATCACGCTCAGGCCTCCGGCTGTTCCTGTAGACACAGGAAATCCCCGCTCACCTTTCCCAACACGAATAAGACATAGGACTTATTTGTCATTGTAGAGACTTTATTGTCTTTATTTTAGTTTGGTAGAGGCCAGCAGCAGTGCAATTTAATAGTAAAAATGTAAAAAAAAAAATAAAAAAAAAAACGAAATAAACTTCCAAACGTGCTTTTTCTCTCTAGTAATTTACTGTTTATTACCCTGGAACCAGCAAAACAGCTCCGTGGACAGCAGAGGACCGTAGACTTATATTGGTTACAGTGGTTCTCAAACTTTTTTGATCGCGCCAAACCTATGGAAAAATCTCGAGATTATAGATTATTTTAGATTAGTCTGGATTATTCTAGAAGAAATACATTCATTTCAAGATTAAAATGAGATTAATCTAAATAAAACAAAAAAAAAAAAAAAAAAAAAATATATATATATATATATATATATATATATATATGCTAGTTAAATGCACTTCCCCAACCAAATTAATTGTGAATAATCGCGATGGATCGCAAATGATAATACAAAATATTATTATCAATTATTATAATGTATAATTATTAGTGCTGTCAAACGATTATTTTTTTAACTAGTTAATCACAGGTCCCCAAACAAAATAATACAAATTATTATTATCAATTATTATAATGTATAATTGTATAATATAATAATTATTATTTTTAATACATTAATTTTTATTAAACAAATACATAACTGAAGCTTGTAATATTGAATATTAAAGTGTAAAATATAAATGAATGTAAACTCACTACAAAAGAAACACTCGTTTAAATATTGTAATATAACGCGTTAACTTTGACAGCCCTAATATATATATATAACAGTATACACAGTGGACAGCTTAACTAAATGGTCGTGTCCCAATCAACAGGAGGCGACTGCATATATATGAATGAAATGACTATATGAAATGAATCTATAATGCCTCTTGGTGTGAGAAACACCCCAGTTTACCCAGCATGCACTAGTTATAAAGCCCAAAGCAGGTGTGATCTGAGGCGGCTGATTGTGTTTCTGTTTCCTGCTGTATTTCAGCACTGATGTGAATGAACAGCTCCCGCACGTTTAAGACGTGTTGAACTCCACCTCACCTGAAAATGATGGATTATTTCTCCTGTGTGCTCGCGCGCGCGTGTGTGTGTGCGTGTGTGTGTGTGTGTGTGTGTGTGTGTGTGCGCGCATGCTTTACTCAGTTGGGGATTGAAAGAAGTGATGTGACATGAACCAGAACAAACAAGAGTGTTATGCACTCAAAAGCTCATTCCTTGTTAGAGAGAGAGAGAGAGAGTGGTAGAGAGACATTGATTGATGGGAATGGTGATTATGATGTCAGTGTCATTGTGTTTCTCACACTGACATTATAACTGACGAAGAAAGGACAACGTCAAATGGAATCTGCCAATCCAATTCTGTCATTCACAAAAAAAAAAGGCAGAACATCTTCTTAAGCTGCGTTTTCTTCTTTACTTTTACACTAATGTCTCTCTCGCCTCCACTCTCTTTCAATGTCTCTCGCTCATGCAAAATCTAGAAAGAGTTTCCTCGCGGTTGCCTCATCTTTAACTGGCTGCACCAGAAGCGTCGTTCTTTAATAATCTCTCCGGCAAACACACACACACACACACACACTGCTTTTCTTTTTATTCTTCCCCCGTTCTCTTTATTGTTTCATCTTCTACTGTCACTCTTTCTGGGGTTTAATGATCTCACTTGGATTTGGATTTCAGAGTGTGTGTTTCCTCACTTTGACACTCACACGTGCAGCTCATTAGTTTTGTGACCAAGCTGCTGTTAATTAAATAAATTCTGGGCTGCTGTGCGTGCGTGTGTGTGCGTGCGCGTGTGTGTGTGTGTGTGTGTGTGTGTGGAGAGAGAGAGAGCCTGCGGAGAGGACGAGTGATTACACACACAGATCTGCTCCGTCTCTGCTCATGATTCTGGACTGATAATTAGCGTAGGAGGAGGAATATTTTACATATGTTGGCAAACACACACACACACTTTTCCTGTAAATGCCTCGTCCTTCTGGTTCAAACTAGGGTTCTGTAAACAAGCAGCTGTACACAGACAATTACAATGAGGGGAACTACTACCTCGTGTAAAAAGACTACGTACTTGTTTGCGTGCGTGAGAGTGTGTGTTTCAGTGACAGTAGAACCAGAACGCTTGTACAAACTTAAAGCAATTTTTTTCTTTTACCTTAAGAAGTGGAATTGAGGTGATATCTGAATCCACCACAATAAAGAAAATGTGAAAACCCAAGAAAAAACAACAACCATTATCGTCCCATTATTACAGTCTCTACACTAACGTATACAATTTAAATCTCATCCAAAGCGTTAACAGGAAGATGTTTGGAACATTTTTCACCAACATCTCTGAAATAAGGAACCGTTTGAGAATATAGTGCGAGTTCAAAGGAAAGCATCACTCCATAGATTTGTAAAGTCAGAAGGCCAGAGGAGACAGACACAGAGAGCTTCATAATCAATACCAGAGGTGTAAAGAACTTGAGTAAGCTTTAGGTATTTTTGTACATTTTGTAAATATTGCAAATGTTTTTTTTAGTTTAAGTATTTTTGGCCACTTTGTACCTGTACTGAGTATCAAAAATATAAGCAACTTATAAATTCACGCAGTCCAAATAAATTCCACGCAATCAATAAAGTACAAGTACTAATACTTTGCTCATTTCAATGTCTAAAGAATTATTCCAGTTTCTTTGCGCGTCCCTCATACTTTTTTTTATATAGAATCAATTGTATTGTATATTTACAAAATGTACAAAAATACCAAAAGTAACAAAGTCTATTTACTCAAGTACTTTACACCTCTGATCAATAATTTGTTTATTATGATGTGTGCAGTGCGTTATGGTGATGTTTGTTTGTTTATTTATTTGTTTGGATTTGTTGTTGCTGTTGTGACGTGAAATTTCCCCGCTGTGGGACTAATAAAGGATTTTTCAATTCAATTCTATTCAATAAAGATGCTTTGAGACAAATTGTGACTGTGAAATGCCCTTTAAAGCTCAACTTAATTTAACTGTGGCATAATTTAATTTATTTATTGATTGATTTAATATATAATACATTACAAGAGGTGAAAGTTACATTGAGTGTAACAAGTTCACCACATCAGTCTCAAAAGAAAACACAAGCGTGCATGATGGGCTTTCTGACCGTGTGTGTGTGTGTGTGTGTGTGTGTGTGTGTGTGTGTGTGTGTGTGTGTGTGTTTCCGACAGGTCTGCTGGGAATGTGGCATCCGGTGGTGGTCAGGATGTGATGTTTGGTGGAGAGAGATCCGCTACTGAGGATGATGATGTGGTGATGATAGCGACTGAGTTTATTCAGCTGCCTTTCGTCACTAACGCGTGTGTGTGTGTGTGTGTGTGTGTGTGTGTGTGTGTGTGTGTGTATGAGTAGAGATAAAATGTTTTTCCAATTCCTAAAAAAGTAATTTGGCATTTTGAGACCGACAATGGGAATTCTCATGTTTAATATAAAGCGTTTGATATAAATGTTTCATTTGAAATGTTTCCAATGATGAGAATATACACGCCTGTTTGTTCATGTTTACTTTCGATTTTAATAATTGATTGAAGAACATGCGGTACATGAATGATTCATTTCCTTGCCTCTTATCATTTGGAAATGTTGCATTCCGTCTCCTTTAGGATTAATGTTGATTCCACCTGATTGACCTGAACGGAGGATTAAAGAGCAGAATGGTGGCGTCCGTCATGTAAGAGTGTAATTCACGGCGACGCGTCATCGGTGAGATCACATCTGCTTCAGTCCCGATGTGTTTTAGTCTTCACTGTTCTCTGACTTATATAAGGCGGTTTGTGTGTCATCTGTGAGAGACAGGGATTAGGATTGGGATTATGCACCGCTGGATTAAACTGACCCCAATGCAGCGCTGACCATGTGATCCTGAGACCGGGCCGCGCCCGTAATGTATGTTTCTGCTGTTCTAAACATGTTTAACTTCAGTTCCAGTCTTTAAAGCTGTCTCTTTAGCATTTGGGCTAGTAGTTGCACACATACAGTACAGACCTTGCCGGGAAATTACTGGTAAATTGCTGTCATGTAGTCATGTGGGAAGAGACAAATACCGGTAAATTCCGTCATTTTTCCACCAAGGGTAGCTCTAACGATCAGAATCAGAAATTATTTGTTCATTCCCTTGGGGGAAATTCTATAAATGTCGGTAAATTACGCGCCTGACGTAAACCACCGCTCTGAGCCAATCAGAACATTCTGATGTGAGTCGCGCGCGTACTCCTCACGATTAAGCAGGTCCAGCCGTTTGCAAGGTGTCGCCAGTTGATGATGTCACAGAATATTCACTACTCGCTGTTTACAGAAATCACAATCGAAAGTCTAAGCAAAAGCAAAGCACCTCTAATAATTCGGGCGGATGAAGACGTTTATAACGAAATCAAACAGTTAGTGACGCCGTCACATATGAAACAATTACACAAGCAGCACTTGTGTGAATTGTATTTACCGGTAAAGTTGGTCTGGTAATTTTCCTGCCTTTTAATGTTTTAATTCTAAAAATAGTCAACTGAGGAAGTAAGGGGTTCAAATATGTGTTATATATTGAGGAGCCTGAGCGTGTAGTGCTCTAAATGTTAACATAAAGTTTTAAAATCAATTCTGGACTTGACTCCAGTCTGGAGTTGATGTACGGTTGACTTATTACAACAAGTAAAATCAGAATTACAGTAATCAATACATGAGGAAATATGCCCAAAAAAGACCCATTTCCTCAATTTGGAAATTTTTCTCAAACGATAAGAAAAAGACAGATCATAGAGCCTTCCTTTTACTTCATTTCTAAATTATTTCAATACTTGAAATGCTTTTTTTTTTTTTTTTTTAATAAAGTGTAACTTTTGGTCAATTACAGTCTCTCCCTCTAGTGGAGACAACAACTATTAACATTAAACGGAGAAGCAGATTTAGACACTATATCTGACTATCTTTACTCTTCCTCTCTCTCCTCACACACTCTTTCTGTTTTCTTGACTCTTCTTTCTCTATTGCTTCTCTTTAACTTTTCTTGTTCCTTCTAAGTCTCTCTTTCTTTTATTCTCAGCTTCTCTCTCTCTCGTTTTTTTTTCTTCGCTCTTGTTCCTTTTTGGCAACTATCTCTTTCTTTTTCTCTTTTCTTCTCGTCTTCTCTCTCTCTCTTCTTCTTCTTGGCCTCTCTCTCTGTATTAAATTGTGATTGATTGGCATTAGTGATGCGGTCACAGAGAGGCATGTGCGGTATAAAGTAAGAACTGACCCGCACCCCTGAGAGACACGGACAGACACTCTGTCTTGTGTTTCTGCTGACACAGATCCATACGGCTCGTGCTGACTGAGCCCAACTCAGTGTGTGTGTGTGTGTGTGTGTTTGATCTATACCGCAGTAAACTCGTCCCTGTCATTGATAAATCAAAGACAGATTTGTTTCTATGGTTACAGTCTTGTCTGGTCAGATGCATTGACAGATGCCACACGATGAGAAATCAAAACATCTCTCTCTCTCTCTTCTTCTCTCTCTCTCTCTCTCTCTCTCACACACACACACACAAACTCTCACGGTCTCTTTCTCCTCTCTCTGACCTTCTTAGTCATTGTTTTCTCTCCCTCAATCTTCTTCTGACCTCAGTCGTTCTATCTTTCTCTCTCACACTCTTTCTTAGTACATCTTTCTCTTTTTTTCCCTCTTTGTCTCTCAGTCTCTTTCTGACCTTCTTAGTCAGGCTTTTTTTTTCTCCACACTCTTTCAGACCTTCTTAGTCTTTCTCTCTTTTCTTTTTAGCTCTCAGTCTCTTTCTGACCTTCTTAGTCATTCTTTATTTTTCTCTTTATTTTCTCTTTTACTCTCTTTCAGATCTCCTTATTATTTCTCTATTTTCTTTTTTTATCTCTCACTCTCTTTCTGACCTTCGTGGTCTTTCTATTTTTCCATCTTTTCTTATTATCTCTCAGTCTCTTTCTGACATTCTTATTTTTCTTTTTCTCTTTTTTTCTCTCTCA
>MU204205.1:1992207-2020636 GCA_017309775.1 Paedocypris sp. Pulau Singkep
AGATAGATAGATAGATAGATAGATAGATAGATAGATAGATAGATAGATAGATAGATAGATAGATAGATAGATAGATAGATAGATAGATAGATAGATAGATAGATAGATAGATAGACAGACAGATACATAGATAGCTAGACAGACAGACAGACAGATAGATACTAAGATAGACAGACAGATACATAGATAGACAGACAGATAGATAGATAGATAGATAGATAGATAGATAGATAGATAGATAGATAGATAGATAGATAGATAGATAGATAGATAGATAGATAGATAGATAGATAGATAGATAGATAGATAGACAGACAGATACATAGATAGACAGACAGATACATAGATAGACAGACAGATAGATAGAGACATGGATAGACAGACAGATCAAAAGACAGAGAGACAGGCACAGAAACATGCAAATAGATAGAAGGCAGTCAGATAGACGTGGAAATCAATGAACAGAATGATAGAAACGAACGATAGTGGTGGTGAGAGTTGCTCTGTGTGCAGGAGGCGGAACAGTGATGAATAATGAGCTGATTAGCAGACTGTGGGTTTAGAGACGCACTTGAGATCAGCAGGATGATGAAGATGATGAGGAGGAGGAAGTCATGTGACTTTCATGCGTGTGTTCCGTGTGCTCTTCAGATCATGTGGAGACAGATGGCGTCGCTCCGAACGCAGCCAGGAAAAGCGGCTCTCGTGTCTTTTTGGAAACGTTGGGCGGGTCGTGTCAGAACGCTGGTGTTTAGCGCTCAAGCCGCAGACACGCCGCCATCTGTTCCCGCGCACACACGCCAATCTGCACTCGTGTGTGTGTGTGTGTGTGTGTGTGTGTGTGTCAGACACACCATAGGTACAATTATTGTCTTATTTCAGGTGAATTAAAAAGACTCCCAGGATGATTCTAAGGGCCCGTGAACTTTGACCCCTGGAGATTTAGTAATAATACGATTACGCTCAAATTTAATTGAAAGGGCCCAAAATGGGATCCACTGTAAGAGAGAGATGGAAGACAAAAAAATTATATTTCAATATTTCAATTACGTTGAAATTAATATTTTTTTATTACGTTGAAACAGTAAACATTACTTGTGCGTCATTTTAATTTTCATGAACTGCTTCAGTAAGTTGTTGAGGTGAAGTGTGTGTGTGTGTGTGTGTGTGTGTGTGTGTGTGTGTGTGTGTGTGTGTGTGTGTCTCTGATACAGATACAGTTTCACGGAATCAAACGCATCAGCACAGGAATATAAACCAGCGCCGCGGCATCACACATTCCTTTTGATTGGCTTCTCACCACATCCAGTTCATCAAATAACATTCAAAAGAGAGTCAGACAGGGTGTGAGGAAAAGAAGGGAGAGAGGGAGAGAAAGAGAGGCTAGGAAGGTGAGAGATAGACAGAAAGACTGAGCAAGAGATGAGAGGAAAGAAGCAGGAGAAAGGGAGAGATGGATGGACAGAGTGAGTGAGAAAGTGAAAAAGACAGGGAGGGAGAGAGAACAATAGAGTTTGACATGAAGTAGAGAGATAGCATGTGAGGGAGTAAGAGACGAGGGCGAAATTTAGACAAGAAGCGAGTGAAAGAGAAAGGGAGAAATAGACGGACTGAGTGAGTGAAAAAATGAAAAAGACAAAGAAGTAGAAGAGAGAGGAGAAAAAGAGAGAGCGAGAGATATACAGGAAGTTTGTGTGTGTGAGACGGTTTGTGTGTGAGAGAGATAGACAGAAAGTAAATGAGTGAGAAAGTGAGAGAGAGAAAGAGAGAGGAAAATACAGGAAAAGTGTGTTACAGTGAGAGAGAGAGAGAGAGAGAGAGAGAGAGAGAGAGAGACTGGAAGTTAGTGACAAAGTCAAAGAGAGAGAGAAAGTGAACAGAGAGAGTGATGTGTGTGTGTGTGTGTGTGTGTGTGTGTGTGTGTGTGTGTGTGTGTGTGTGTGTGTGTGTGTGTGTGTGTGTGTGTGTGGCTTCAGGGATTCTAAACTGAATCAGTGTCTTTGTCTTCATCTTCTGCTGCTGTTTCCTGCATATTTCACTTGAGATTTACAGTAGAGAAACGTTCCTTACAGCACAACAACTCCATAATGAACTTAACCTTGATTCATTGCTCTCTCTCTCTCTCTCTCTCACACACACACACACACACACACACACACATTTGTTTTGCACCTCTCTTCCTCCCTTTAGCTTTTCCCACATTTCTCTTTTCACAGCCTTCCTCTCTCTCTCTCTCTCTCTCACACACACATCAAGACTCTTCCTCTCGTTTTTGTTCTTTTGTTCTCTTTTGTTACACCTGTTTTCTCTCTTTTTTTTATCACCTTCATTCTCTATTTCACATAGCTATTCTCTCCCTCTCCTTCACCCAAAGTTTTTTCTACCTCCGTCTTTCTCTCTTTCCCTCCCTTCATGCTCTGCTAATTTAAACACACACACACACACACAAACCCGGAGCAGTGGGCAGCGTTAAGCCGTAGTGTGGAGGTCATGTGGGGGTCAGTGTCATGATCAAAGACACTCCCATCAGACCGGGATTTGAACTTGCAACCCCCTAATTACACGTTTTACCGGGAGGAAGGTGATGTGTGTAATATTGGAGTAAACTTTACACTAATTAACATGTCGATAGAGAATCTCAATAACAGGTCAAATAAATCCAGTGTGTGTGTTTGCTCGTGTCACAGGTGATGGATTATTCTATATTGTTCACACTATCGAACCAGGAGGATGTGTGACCTTTCACCTGTCTCTCTCCTTCACTCCCTCCTTCCTCGCACAGTCTCACCCTTTCTCCTTTATTATTTTACTTTAGTACCTCTCGTTTTTCTTTATCCTTCTCTCTCCCCCTTCTTCCCACTTTTTCTCCTCTCTTTTTCTCTCTATTCTTCACTCGTCCCCTTCTTTCCACATTCCCTGCTCTCTCTTTGCCTCCCTCTCTTTTTCTCTCTATTCTTCACTCTCCCCATTCTTTCCACATTCTGTGCTCTCTTTTTCTCTCTGTTTTTCCTCTCTCCCTCCCGCATTCATTCCCCTCTCCTTTATTTCTCACTCCCTCTCTTTTATTCTCATCTTAACTCTTCACACTCTCCTTTACACCCACATTATCTCTTTTCTTTTTTCCCCTCTCTTTTTTTTCTCTCCTTCACTCTCTCCCGTCCCCCCACAATCTCTGCGCTCTCTTTTTCTCCCTTTTTTTCTTTATCCTTCTCTCTCCCCGTTCTTCCCACATTCTCTGCTCTCTGTTTTTCTCCCTTTTATTTCTCTATCCTTCACTCGCTCTCACCCTCCCACATATTCTTCCCCTCTCCTTTATTTCTAACTCCCTCTCTATTATTCTCATCTTCACTCCTCACACTCTCCCCTCCACACACATTATCTCTTCTTTTTTCTGCTCTTTTTCTCTCATTCACTCATCCCCGTCTTGAAGCCATTGTGGGTAAACTCGTTCAGGAATGTGAAACTGAAGTGTGAAGGTCACGAGAAAACGTTTTTTCCCCCCTTTCTTTAAAGTGAGCCGATGTGTTTGAATAATCCTCGCTGACCCAACACCTGATTTCAGGCTCTTTGATTCTGCACATGAATAATTCTCCCGGCGCTGCGAACACACACTCTCTCTCCAGCCGAGGAGCTGATACACACTCGCTGCAGGAGCGGCACCACACACACCACTCTAATATCTCTGATCAGCGTGGCACAGATCAATGTTCCTGCTGGGAAGAGCTGCAGCTACAGGCCGTCTTCCATATAAGCTCCTGCACAGAACACATCAAATAATAGGCAAAAAGAATACATTTTATACAGACATATTCCTTGTAATAGTCACAAGTATCAAATTAGAAAACTACTTTGCGAACTCATATTACGTATATTTAATGTAATCATTCACTGTCTATTGGCAGAAGTGATCATATCGTACCGTATTAAATTGACGGTTGCGACGTCATATTTGGCCGCTAGATGGCAGAAGATATGTACATTAAACGGGCGTTGAATTTTTTTTTACACATTCGAATGAAGTCAACCTGACTTAAGATCAATTACTGTTGAGTTACCCTGTTCTTTATTGGGTAAATAACGTAAATTGCATTATTAACACTCAAAATCAATCACAGACTGCGCGTGTGTTTGTGTTTTATTCACGCGTTTATAATGTAAATTCCGTAAATATGAAGTAAAGTCGATATAATTTATTGACCAATTTTTAATTTTTATTTATCAATAAAAAACACACAATGGCTACATTAGAGTAAATTGTATTTACGTTTTTACTTCAGAATCATCCACTTTCTCACATCCACTTTGGCCAAATATAATAATCATTAAAATATACAAAAACGCAGTGATTTCTTTTTCTTCGTCGGATGAGAGAGAGCAGAACAGCGCTGGAAAGCGATCCGATTCCGATGACAATCACGCGCGTGCGCTTCCTGATTCCGGCCGGTGGGCGGCGCTGCGTCCGCATCCCGCTGGATCCTCCTTACGGGACGTTTATAAAACACATCAGCAGCCGCGGCGCGCGCACGGTCCGCCAGACGCCAGCCAGCGCGTGCGTGCGTGGGCTCTCGCTCGCCTCTTTTGCCCAGATTACGGGGGGATTTGTAAAGCCACACCGGCTCGTTAGATTACAAAATGCGTGGCTGAGGGAGACCGACGCGGGATTATTGAGGCCTAACCCCCTCCGCGTCTCCCGTGACTGACCGAGCTGTGGATCCCGAGGAGCGGCGACCATGTCTGGGAAAATCGAAAGCAAGCACGGTAAGACGCCACCGGCCCGTGTACGTGCGCGCACCCGGCCACGCCGTGATTTGTTCTACGTTTCCGGCGCGTTTCGTGCACTTTTGTCCCGTGTTCGGCGTGTTTTATGTGTGTGGGGGGCTTGAGGGGTGGGAACAAATCACTGCCCGTTAGCACGCGCTAGCTTAGCGGCACGCCACTGGCTCGTCCAAACGCCAAAGTCCCGGTGTTTATGAACCGGGGAAGGGCGCACGTGACGAGCGAGCGGTCTCACACTCCCGTCAGCCTTTGTGTTTCAACAAAAAGTGCGTTACACACACACACACACACACACACACACACACACACACACACACCGCTGCTGTTGTCAATCTCGAGCGGAGTTGAAGGGAATGCTGCGCGTTCACGTGTTGAGTGATGCGCGTGACCGAGCAGGTACATCTGCTCGTCTTCTCCTCACCTGTTCTTCTCACCAACGCATCATGGAACATCTCGATCTGGGTTGTGAGGAAACCATGAGTCGCCCTCTCTTCCACTCGACAGTGTCACTGGTGTGTGTGTGTGTGTGTGTGTGTGTGTGTTTTGGGGGACAGGAGGGAAGGAAACTTTATCTCACTGGTCATCTCACTGTCTCTTTGTCTCTGTCTTACTCAACTGTGTCTCTCCGTGCTAACTGTCTGACTAGCTTTCTGACTCTTTTCAACCTCTCTTTCTCAGGCTGCGGTCTCTCTCTGTTTACAATCTCTTCCTGTCTCTCTCTCTCTCTGTTCATAATCTCTTTCTGTCTCATTCTCTGTTCACAATCTCTTTCTGTCTCTTTCTCTGTTCATAATCTCTTTCTGTCTCTTTCTCTGTTCACAATCTCTTTCTGTCTCATTCTCTGTTCACAATCTCTTTCTGTCTCTTTCTCTGTTCACAATCTCTTTCTGTCTCATTCTCTGTTCACAATCTCTTTCTGTCTCTTTCTCTGTTCACAGTCTCTCTGTCTCTTTCTGTCTCTTTCACTGTTCACAATCTCTTTCTGTCTCTTTCTCTGCTCACAGTCTCTTTCCGTCTCTGTTTCTCAGCCCGCTGTCTTTCCGTTCACGGTCTTTCTTTCTGCTCACTGACTCTTTCTGTCTTTTTCTCTCCTCCATCTCTTTCTCTCCTCCATTTCTATCTGTCTCTCTCTCTGTTCTCTCTCTTCTCACACTCTTTTCCTCTTCTTTTCTCACACGCTCTCAGACACTGTCTCACTCCGCTCACAATCTCTCTCTATCTCTCTGCTCATACTGTAGTCTTTCACTCTGCTCACGAGTCACGACCTCTCTCTGTCTCTCTCTGCTCATACTGTAGTCTTTCACTCCGCTCACGACCTCTCTCTATCTCTCTCTGCTCATGCTGTAGTCTCTCTCTGTCTCTCACTCCGCTCACAATCACTCTCTATCTCTCTCTGCTCATACTGTAGTCTCTCTCTGTCTCTCACTCTGCTCACGATCACTCAGTTCACAATCTCTTTCTGTCTCTTTCTCAGCCCGCTGTCTCTCTCTGTCTTTCTCTGCTCAGCCTTTGTCTGTCTCTTTCTCTGCTCACGGTTCTCAGAAACATTGTTCCAGAAAGTTAGGAAGTTTCTATGCTTGCACTGAATATAACACATTTTGTCCAAACAAATACTTGCATTCGAAGTTTGTATAAAACAAAAAAAAAAACTTAATTAACCTTAATTTAAAAAAAAGTATTAATAAAAAAAAGATTATAGAATATATATATTAAATTTTTTACAATAACTATTATACACACAATTTTACCATCAAAATATTATTTTGCTTAAAGTTATAGTTTCAAGAAAATTGTCATTTTATTGTTACTAGAAGGATGCATGTTTACTTTACTTTACAGTAGATAGGCTATATATATTACAGGCTATATAAAGACACTTACTATACAGTCAGTGAACACAAGACACGTTTTACATTTTTTGTATGTATAAATATAAGTGACTTTGGTGTGTGTGTACAGTATTGAATGTTTACTCTGTTTAGAATCATTCATCTTTGTGTCATTATGTCTGCGGGAATATGGATTATTGTGCGGCGTTGTGATGCAGCGGATGTGTCGTGGCGCTGATGGAGAGGTGTGTGTTGTTTGAGAAGGTGAGGAATGTGTTTCCTGAGGCATGTCTTACCCACAATTCCTCTCTGCTCTCGTCCTCGGCTACACGACTCGACGTGTCTGAGTTTCACGCAATCCTCCTCTTACTGATCCACCGCCAAATCCCATCCGTGTTTCTCATAGTAAATCCTGCACATGTTTTTGCTTTGTGCGTGTGTGTGTGTGTGTGTGTGTGTGTGTGCGTGTGCGTGCTGTCCGTCTCTCAGTCTGGGTGTGTTTGTCCAGACAGACAGGGAGTGAGACGGGCTGTGATGAGAGTGATGCAATAGTCTGCATCAGCATGTTTCCTCGTCTCCATGGAGACGCTCTGATGATGTCATGATTGTGCTTCAGAAAGGCTCGTGTTTAATTTGACTCTCTCTCGCTCTCTCACTTTCTCTGTCTCCGTTTGCCGAACAAAACCAGGAAGCTGCTCCGACTTCCCCATAATAGTGAGAAAATGTACTGGAGGTGGAAAAGGGCGAGTTCATTTATTAATGCGCGCGCACGAGAGGAAGAACTGACGCTCGCGCTTTTCGGTTTTGGCACTGAGCTCGAGTTTGATGGAAAAGTAATGTTTCTGGATGTATAGATATACCGTAAAACCTCTAATGGCCGTCTAATCTTCAACTCTTCCGTGGGGGGGGGTCTATTAAAGTTTTTATGGTATATACTTTTTAGTGGCATACTGTGTGTGTGTATGTGTGTGTGTAGATAGTCGGAGCGATAGATAAATGGAGATATGGATAGAGAGAGATGGAGAGATGGATAGAGAGAAATGGAGAGATGGATAGAGGGAGAGATGGATAGAGAGAGAGAGATGGAGAGATGGAGAGAGATGGAGAGATGGATAGAGAGAGAGAGATGGAGAGATGGATAGAGAGAGAGATGGAGAGATGGATAGAGAGAGAGAGATATAGAGATGGATAGAGAAAGAAATGGAGAGATGGATAGAGAAAGAAATGGAGAGATGGATAGAGAGAGAAATGGAGAGATGGATAGAGAGAGAGAGAGACGGATGGATAAATAGAGACGGATGGATAAATAGAGACGGATAGATAGAGAGATGAGATATAAATGTGTATATTCATTAATTTTTTGAACCATCATTCATGGTTCTGATGTCATCATGTGTAGCTGCTGATTGGTTGACGGTGGGCTGTGCTGTGATTGGTTGTTCAAGGATTTGAGACGTTTTTCTTGTAGCTTCAAGATTGATTTTTTTTTTATTTCTTTGACTTTGTCTGATAGTTGTAAGACGTAAGATGGATGTAAGCGTATAATTCTGTCTGGCTTAATCTCTGTAGCCGCGTGCCTTTAAACTGATGAGATTTGATCATCGTTCGTGACTATTTCTCTCTCTAGTCGGGTTGTAGCTTCTGATTGGACGCGCTGGCCGGGCCGTGATTGGTCGTTTGGGACGTCTGCACCGGGACTAGTCTGAATCTTTTTTTTCAATCCTCTCAGGCTTTTTTTTTTCGGTTTCTGAGGCCAAAACTGTAATTTGGGGTTTTGAGAGAAATGAGCGCGGGAGATTAGTCGAGTGAAAAACATGCTTCTGTAATTAGACGCTGCTCCGTGTTTGGACCTGCAAAGCCTTGTGGGAAGATAATCCACGGGATGGATCAAACCAGCGACTCTTTCAAACGCATCGACCCTTATCTGTGCTCCGGATCGATGGGATGGCGTTCCATGCCGGAGGCCGTGTCCGTGTCCGGCACGTGTTCCCGCCGCTGTGACCAGCTCTCCGCGAGGAAGTTCCTGACGCTCGGTGTATTTTTAGGCGGCGTGTGAGTCAGGCCGGGTCACGGGACCGCGCCGAGCTTGACTAACTCCACACGCCCGCTCTGTGCCACCGCGTCTAGAGGTGTGTGATCTAGAAGCATGGGCAACAGCAGTCGGAGGAACCAGCCTCTGCTGGAGGAGACGGACTGGTGTGGCGCGGAGGAGGTGGACTGCAGAGGTGAGGGACGCGTCTGGACTCTGAGTGTTGTGGCATGGAGAGGACGCTCGGACTTTGTGATTAAATGATTGTAATGGGGCGTAATGGGCCACGGTCATTTTCTCTCCTGCTGCCTGTGTTATTCGTTTAAAGTAAAGTTTAAACGAAAAATGTTAAGTCGTTTGTTTTATTTTTGTAAAAAAGACTGTTTTTAAACATGCGTATAATATAAATTGTAGTATAAACATTAAAAGCATGGTACGTGTTTATTCAAAAGCTTGGCATTTTTGTAAATTTTTAAATTAAATCTAATTAAATGTAATGTTTTTTTTGTGTGTGTGCATGTACAGTACAGTGTATTATGTGCACGTACAGTGTATATAATATTATAAAAAGCATTAAAATATATTTAGTGTATGTTTGATTGCTGGTAAAAAATGATCAAATATTAAATGTATAAAAAATGAATTGCTTACATTTAAATTAGTTGAAAAATATATACATTTGTTCTGTGTTTCTGGGCGTGTATGTATGTAGGTTTGTAGACCGATATTATTTAATATGATTTAATTATTTCTTTAACTTTATTGATGTAATATATTGTTATTGTGTATATAATGTTTGTGATGGTTGTAACTGTAAAAAGTGCCTTACAAGTGCCCTTAACTTGAACTTGAACTTAATATAATTATTTTATTATTATTTTATCGTGATTCTAAAGCTGTTTTAGATTTTTCAGTTTTTAATAGATGTGATAAAGTCAGAGAGAATAATGTTACTTTCTTGTTTAGATACTGCACTTTTCCCGTAGCTCTTTTGCCGTTTGCAACACCATTGTTGTGGGTTCGAATCCCAGAAGGAGCAGTTAGTTTTGCACTGATGCCTTGTGAGGACTTTACATGGACGTTTCTGAAGAAATGCATCTATAACGCTCGCAAACCAGTGTTGGGAAGCGTGATCTGTGCGTCTGTCTAGATTCTCTGGTTATGTCATGGATTTTCATGCTGGTTTTTTGCTTCACAACCGCAGTCTTTTCAATTAACCAGCACATTCTTCTGCGAGTATTTCTGGAACTCCAGGAGCGTGTGATGTTTTCCGGGGACGTTCTGCCGCTTCCAGCTGTGTGGCTTTTGTCTAACTGCTCATTTCATCCGCGCGCACTCGGGGCGGATCCGAAGCCCGGCGAGAAAAAGCTGTTCAGACACGCTGGTTCTGGCTGATGTTCTTATTTCTAGGGAGGATCTTCAAAATCAAACAAAATTAAAACCTGGTCCAATGCTGTTAAACTCGGTTAGAAAAACATTGTAGTGTTTAGTTGGATAAATGCAACACCACAGCCCCGCCCATTAGCATCATTTGTGGGTGGAGCCTATTTTGTGACGAGCTCCTTGTGACACTTCAAAGTGAGCACAAAGTTTTGAACGGCAATGTTCTTATTTTTGAAAGAAAAGCTCTGTTTTTGTCAAAGATAACTATTGTAAACTAATCAGAAATGCACTACCGTATTTAGGCAAATATAAGCACCTCTTTTTTCTTTTTTAAAATTGTCGACGCTCAAAACCTGGCGGGTCCTTATAATCACTGATTTAAAATATGCGCGTAAATACAAGCCCCCATTTTTCCGCGTTTCAAGTCAGGAACAATCACAAATAAAACGGAAACATGTGGTCTTTATGCAGCGGTGCTATAATCTTTCACTGTGATCCCCTTCACGCCACGTCGGATAAACCGAGAGCTTGAAACTGAGCATGTGCGGAGTCTGACTGGAGAGCAAAGGATCTTGGAAAATGAAGTCCTGACCACTAGATTCCACTTTTTGTCGCCTATTATTCAAGTAAAAAGATATCAAAATGATACAAGTCACAAGTAAGGTTGGTTAAAGAAGCAAATAATACATTTAAGAGAATATTAACGCAATTAAAGTAGAAACGTTAAAAAAAATTCAGGGGGGTGCTTATATTCACATAAATACGATAATCTAACTGTAAATGTGTGTTTTGGTGCAATATCTACATAACTGTATAGAGGCCCATTTACAGCAACTGTCACTCTTGAGTTTTAACAGTACATTGTGTTTTCTAATGGTGTCAGAAGGATAATAGATGACTGTAAAAGCCTTGTTTGATCATGTCAGCACTGCTGGAAACTGTTTAGCTGGTTAAAGAAGCTATAAAACTGATTCAGCAGGTTGAGAATCTGGAGCATCACATTTGTGGCTCAATCAAACGCTCAAAATGGCCAGAAATGGAGAACATTCATAAAACTCCACAGTCTGTCCTTGATCTTAGGGGAAAAAAGTGTGACTATTCATGGAACAAACAAAATAATCAAGGTGACCCCAAACTTTAGGACGGTAGCGTGCGTCTGATTTTCAAGTTGTAAGTCTTTATTTACAGACGCGGCAGGTTGTCTCGTGATGCGAGGAGCGCAGGACGCTCACGGAGAGATTAAAGCCGACGCTGAATTCTGGTTTTTTCAATGTCGGAAACTTCCCATCGGCGTCTGTTAATCTCCTCACTACGTGCGTAATTTCATGATGACTCTGATCCATCAACACACTTGTTTGGGCCCACGACACGCACAGATTTCAGCCCGATTGGAACAGTCGTGTGTGTGTGTTCCTGTATTAATCCTCCTGGTCTCTCGTCCGGGTGTTTAGTGACCGTCTGGAAGGCCGAGACCTGGTGCTCTGGCTCCCTGAGGCTAAAGAAAAGCTGGAAACTACAGCTGCACGATTAATCGTTAAAAGATCGTGATCTCTGTTTTTTTTCTTTACATCGTTACTTTTGCATCACGTTATTTTTCCTTGCATTTATTTAACTGGGAAGCAAAGAGTAATACGTATTCTGTTTGATGTTCAAGGTTACAACTTCGTTATAAAATGGTAAAATCCAGAATCGTGATCTTTATTCCAAGCAAAAAAAATCGACATTCTCATTTTATCCAGAATAGTGCAGCTCTACTGAAAACCATACTTGAGTAAAAGTGCGGAGATCTTACTGTAAAAATGACTGTTACAAGTTACAAGTCACCAATTCTGAGAAGACTTGAGTAAAACTCGTGAAGTATGTCATTTTAAAAGAACTTCAGTATTTTACTCGCACCGAATTTAGGCTTAAAAAAACACCAAGAAATGTGAAAAGCACCAAACTCTATATTTATGAGGTTTTATTCCATAACATATAAATGAAATTTAACACCTCAATGTTTCAAAAAGACAGAACAATACAGATGAAAAAATATCAAAAAGCCAGACTCGGTCAAACTCAAATGTGCAAAAAAGTGCAACCGCGGATTAAAGTTCACCTGATTGAGCTGATAAACAGCATCCAGTACCTTCAGCATCCTGCAGATGGCGATATCACCTCGTCCGCCCAAGAAACTAACAACGGTAGAAAAAGATCAATCACAGAGTAACGAGTAACAGTAAGTGTCCTTTCAAATGTGGTGGAGTAAATATACTCGATCACAAACGTAGTCAAGTAGAGAGCAAAAGTTGCTTCTGCTGAAAAGTGACTTGTACGATCAAAAGCCAAAAAAGATCTTGAGCCAAAAATACTCAAGTAACTAGGTCCATTTACTCAAGTACGTTACACCCCTGCTGTTCCGCTATGAATCCTCCTCCTCCGTCTCTCGTCCTGGTGTTTAGTGACGGAGATCTGGCCTGGTGGTCTGGTCTCCAGGTTTGATCAGGAGTTTATCGCTGTTACGCAGATGGAAGGTGTGACGAGGTCATCAGCCGCTCCCTCTTGCGTCATTGTGCCGATGTCACCGTGGCAACCGGACGGTCAGGGTGCGAGGGTCAGTTATGAGGAAATACGTGTGTGTGTGGCCTGATTTTTTTTTTTTTTTTCTCAAGCCAACAGCGTTTCTCATTAACATCCTGCGGTCTGTTTGTTTGTCTCGTCGACACTCATTTCACACACTTACTGTGAAGATCCCGAGACTCGTGATGATGAACAAACTTCCCCCAGACGTCCGTCCACGTTTAGTTTGAGCGTCTGTGTGACATTCACGTGGCAAATTCTACACGTCAGCTTCGGTCTTCATGAGTGTGTGTGTGTGTGTGTGTGTGTGTGTGTGTGCCAGTGTAGAGGGACGGGCAGCACAGGAAACGCTGTTGTTCACTGGAGCCAGACAGGAAGTTGATGTGGAGGTCTGAGTGGACAGGAAGTGGCAGCTTTGACCTACAGGTGGCAGAAGCGGTGTGTGTGTGTGTGTGTGTGTGTGTGTGTGTGTCTGTGAGAAAGATCTCTTCCTTTCTGACTCGATTAAAAAACCCATGAAATGTAATCTACTATGACGCTGAGTGAACAGGAAGTGATGTAGGGGGCGGGGCTTAGTTAGTTTTCTTTATTATTGTAATTTTCTCCGTGAGAGCTTAAGTTAATCATTTGTTTTAACTAAACCGGGTGAAGGCGGTTATTTCTTTAGGTGAAGAGAGAAATGATGGAAAGAAACATACGTAGTTACAAGTGTGTTCAATCCCAATATCATCATCCTTCGTTCCACGATGTCAAAAAAAAAACTCCTAATGATAAAGAAAATGGAAAAATGTTGACAGAGTAAAATAAAGAGAATAAAGATAGTTTTCTAACGTTTAGTTGTCAAACGAATGTTATATGCATGTGTTTTTTCTGTATGTAGAAGGACAGATCCATCTCCCTCACACACACACACACACACACACACACACACACACACAGACACACACACGTGGAATGGTATGGTGTTAGAGATTGATTTAATGTAGTGCTGGTGTGACGAGTGTATCAGTCAAATGGATTTGCTGTTGTCACAATCCACTACATTACCCACAGTTCACTGCTTCTGTGTGTGTGTGTGTGTGTGTGTGTGTGTAATACCTCCACCCTCATTAGTCACAATACCACTTTTACCATTGTTCTGTCCAGCGGAAAGGCCGAGCCCCTTTCCACACCAGCGTCTGTCAATACACACACCAGAACAAACACACACACACACGTGCAATTTCCTGCACTTTGCAGGGGTCAAAGTTCACTGGCGGCCCACTCTTGTTGATTTTAAACCGTTTGCAAGAAGTTTTTTGTTTCCCATGTTTGATAATCGGTGTCTGATGCGTCACGTGACGGACATTGGTTATTGGTGATTATTGGTGTGATCTTCTCTCTTTTTGCTCTTGAAACGCTCTCAGCATCTTCTGATCTGGTGTGTGTGTGTGTGTGTGTGTGTTTCAGAGTCTCAGAGGTCTCACCTCTCGTCCTTCACCATGAAGCTCATGAAGTTTCACTCGCCGAAGATCAAGCGAACTCCATCCAAGAAGAGCAAGCAGCTCCAGCAGGAGTCGACGGTGAAGAGCCCGGAGAAGCCCGTCAACAAGGTCTTCCTCTCTCACCTCATCCGCTTCAGCGTCATCCTGCAGCCGGTCCTAAGCGTCAATAATAAGAATATAATAAGCATAATCATTTGTTAACCATTTTCTATCACACGTGTTAACGCGGTAACTTTGACAACTTTAAAACGTTTTTTTTTTTTCAACACCTCAACGGATGAAACGGATGAAACTGTATATTTTAAAAAAAGTACATGAGCAAAATGTGTGTGTGTGTGTGTGTGTGTGTGTTCAGAAGGTGAGTCGGCTGGAGGAGCAGGAGAAGGACGTGGTCAGTGCTCTGCGCTACTTCAAGACCATCGTGGACAAGATGAGCGTGGACACCAAAGTCCTGCAGATGCTCCCGGGCTCCGCCAGTAAAGTCCTGGAGGCCATTCTGCCCCTGATGCAGGTGGAGGCGCGGATACAGCACAGGTCACTCACTTATACACACCACATCTGTTTGAAATGAGAAATACAGTTGGACCCCGACTTAACAATGTCCTAGATAACGAAAGTCCCGAGTAACGAAATGCAGCGAAAATGTCGTCCCAAGTTCCGAAATATTTCCGAAGTATATACGAAAACCGCTAGCGTGCATGGAGATTCAAATAAACAGAAAACAACAAAAACACTAGTTAGTTCAGAGATCTTGCTTCCAAAATGTAGAATAAGCTTGTATTATATATATAATGGCGATGTTGAGCCGCCATCTTGAAATGACCGTTCTCGCGAGATTACGGAAATCTCAGGGATAAGCATGACGTCATTTCAAGATGGCGGTAACCATCTTGTTCACTTGAGATTGTCCATGTATCGTTATATACTGTACCTTTTTAAACATCTGCTAAAGGACAAAACTAAGCAACTGCCTTGTAAAGTGTTTTTATTACATTTATTACCAATTTTTTTATCATTTATAAAAAACAATTTGTCTGAATTTATGAAGTCACTGCACAGATTTGAATGGATTACATGTAAAATGCAGCTTGGCTTTTTGCAAAACTAAATTTTCTGTGAACTAAATGGCTCTTGGCTTGTCGGAGTATTGTTTTCTCCAGTCGCAGTATCACTGTGTTTGTTAAAAATGAAAATTTATTAATTTATACGTGGACATTTGAGTGTCCAGATCTTCACATTTTCTTTAGTGACATTAGGAGACTTGTGAAAATCAAAACATGTTTTAAAATCACAATTTATGACCATTTAAATGACAGTTAAAACATTGATTTGCTCAAACAATAGATTACTAAAATATCAATACTAGCTAAAAATGGATTTATTTGAAATTCAATTACGTCCTATTTTTTGGTGAATTCATATCTGTGAATACACACTTTAATGATTGTGTACACAAGACTGTATATGTTTTGTATGTTTATATGTGAGGTTTACATTAACAACGGAACAACTGCATGTCTATATTTATCCATTTCAGGGGTTAAACGAGAGGGGGAAAAATGCATTTAATTGCGTTTCAGCAGTAAAAGAGTGTTTGTGTGCAGAAACCCCTGTTAAGCGTTTAACGCAACACTCTCTCCCTCCACAGCTCCGCCCTGTCGTCCTGTCACAACCGGGTGTGTCAGAGTTTGGCCAATCTGATTCGCTGGTCCGACCAGGTGATGCTGGAGGGCGTGGACCTGGACGACAAGGACGCCGTGGCCACCGTCACCACGGTGATCAAAGCTGTGCTGGATGGAGTGAAGGTGAGGGAAGGCGTGTGGCTGGCGTGTGGCTGGCGTTCACCGTCACTGTGTGTGTGTGTGTGTGTGTGCGTCACAGGAGCTGGTGAAACTCACCATAGAGAAGCAGGAGCAGCCGTCCCCGACCTCGCCCAGCAAACCCGCTCCCCTCGCTGCCCAAACCCACAGGTAACCACCACCAGCTCATGTGTGCAGATCACAGATCACTGTATGTGTGCAGATATAAGCGTCCATTATTTGTATTTATTTATTTATTTATTTTTTTTAAACGTTCAAAAATTTGGGGAGAGCTTCTATTTTAACAAATATTAGCGCCCTTTTTTACAATTTTAAAAGCTCATAAATGTTGGGGTGCTTATATGCGATAATTTTAAAAACATAAGCATACGTTTTTTTTGGCTGAATTTTATGGGGTTTTTAAAAGTACCTTTACGGGTGGTTATCTTTAAACATAAGGGGGTGTATGTGTTCATGTCCCTATGTTTCATATTGCCTTTGTTTTTTTTTCAATAAAGTACAGTGGTAATTAAAAACCAAATAGCATGTTTATTTAATCTTCATAAGCAAGTAAACGTTTGGGCAAAAATAAATCTTTAAAGTAATCGAATAATTAGTTGATAGATTAGTCAAATAATTGAAAAAAAAAAATCAATAAGAAAATAATTGTAGATGCAGCCCCAGCACAAGTCAGGCTGGTTAAAAGAAGAAAAAGAAGTATTTTAAGAGAAGTATTTAGCCAGAAATGTTTGAATTAGAAAAGAATGTTTTTGTGCTTGAATAATCTGGGGGGTGCTTATATTTACCTTCACGGTATCTGTTTTATTCATAAGCATCACAGAGGGCTAAAATGTGCTTTCCTCCGCAGTGTTTGTGAGAATCCCCTGACTGAGCGAGAGAAGGCCATTCTGAACAAGACCACCGGTGTGTCGGAGGAGGAGGTGGCTCCGCCCAAACCTCCCCTACCTGGCCTCAAACTGACCGAGCACAGGTGAGTTCACCTTTCATCAGCCAGTGCAGTTTACCCGTCTTCCAATGAAATACATGAACTTTCTGTTAACTCAATTAATGTCATGATTTGTGACAAATTAGACCTTTTTTGTATTTTTTTAACTTGTGTTACATTTCTTAATCAAAATATTAGCCAAAATTTCATTTTAATGTATTGTAAAATAATATTTTTGTTTTATTTTGATAAACTTGAACAATTCTGTATTTATGGATATTTAATTTAAGCATAACTTAAGTTTTTTCTTCATATTTTTTGTTCATTGATATTGAATTTACTGTAAATGCTGTTATTGTTTATAATATTTATATATTTTATAATAATGTATTGTATTTATATTAAATATTTAATTTAAACAATGTTACTGTGTTTTATTTACAGTATATATTTATATATATATATAATGTAATTATAATAATTTAATATATAATTAATTAAAATATTTTTTTTGTTTACTGTACATGGTATTGAATTTATTTGTCATTTTTATGAAAAAACATTACTGAAATTCCTGACAGTATGAATGTGTTAAATTGTCAATCTATGAATATCTTACCCTAATCCAAATAAGTAACCTTGTCATTTCTTCCAGCTCTCAGATTGAGGTAAATATGACAGTAGAGAGTGAAGCGTGTAGTGTGCACTAGTGTTTTAGTGACGGTAGCTTCAGACTGGTTATTTCCTGTCTACACACACACACACACACACACACATTCTGCTGAGATTACGGTCCTGTAGAAACGCCTCGTCCACACTTCCTGCAGATGAACGGTGCTCATGATGATGATGAAAGCTTTGCAAATAAGTTGTTCTCGTCATCTTAGTAGTATTTTTAACTTGGCACGTAAACAAGTTTTTTTTTTTTTTTTTTTTTTTTTTTTTAAATATTCCAACTTAATGGTTTTATTAAAAGGCCAGATGGTTTTGACTTTGACTTGGTTATGTCTTTTTAACCCCTTGACTGTTGTTTCTAAACTTGTTCTATTTTCTCACTTTGTCTCGGTCACGTCTCCTTTTCTGATTTTCATTCCTCTTTTTCCCCGCGCGCGATCATGTGATGGTCCTGGTCCAGGAATAGGCCGCAGTTGTGCTCTGACCCTGTTGCCGGGCAGCGGAGGGCCACGACGATAGAAACGTATGTCAGTCTGTGGCGGTCATTTGTATCCGTTCACGTCACAGACGGTCGCACCCTTTCGGCCTCTATGATTGGCTGCAGGTCATGTGATTGTGTGGCGCCGTGGCGGCCTGCATGTGATTGTGTGGCGCTGTGTGTCTACGCCATCAAAGAAAACTGCATTAAATAAATACTTTAATAGCCAAGAGTGATTTTTTTTTTTTTTTTTTTTCTTCACCAATTTCATTTTTTTTTTTTTTAATGAAACTTGGATGAAATGTTTGGATAAAATGGATATCAGGACCGATCCCAACAGTACAATTCGGATCAAGATTTATATATATATATATATATATATATATATATATATTCACAGATTTAAGTATTGTCATCTTGTTATTGACACTTATCTTGGCTTTTTACCCTCTTAAACACTTTTAACCCTCGAAAGACTCTTAATTGTCTCTGTACTAACACTGGGTATTAAAATGTGAAATTTAAACAATACAAATTCAGTGCAGAGCAATATACATTGCAAAGGTTGCATTAAACCATATTTATTTCATAAGCATACAAATATAGAAATAAAAATGGTACCAGTTAAAATACCAGTACACATTAATGCTCTCTGTCTATCTGTCTGCCTGTCTGTCTATGTATCTATCTATTTTTTTTGTAATGGTATAATAATATACGTAAATATTGCCATTTCCAGACTGTACTGGTCATCTGGATCTTATGTAGAAGGTGAATAAAATATAGACAAACTGACCGATAGACGGACTGACTCACGGATGGATATAGATGAATAAAAACCTTTTAAAACATAATTATAGTATTTAGAAATCAAATTTGAATGGAGTTTTTAGGTTCTCGATGATCCTCGCGTTCATCCACAAAAACACAAACAGTAGATGTGAGACACGCAGGAGACTCTCGGCTTTGAGCTTGAACTCGCTCGGATTCCGTTCACTGGCTTCTTAAATGATTCAGAAAACTGTACGGGAATTCTTTGAGCGTTTCTGTTTTTCTCTCGTGTTGCCATGGTGATCATCTTCCATGTGTCGGGAACGGTCAGGGAAGCCCACACGTCCTGGTGCTGCTCATTTTGTGTGTGTGTGTGTGTGTGTGTGTTGAGCCAATTAAATCCCAGTGTAATCCCACTCTTAACACTGTGTGTGTATGTGTTGACTGTTTGTGTTTGTTTTTGTTTGACCTTGTTACTTGGTTTCATAGTTGAGTCGAATTTGCATATTCATGAGTTTGGTCCCCGCAGCCCTCCCGCGCTCCCTCCGAAGAAGCGCCAGTCCGCCCCCTCCCCCACGCGGGTTGCCGTGGTAACGCCGATGAGCCGCGTTCAGTGTGTAAACCTGCCACCTGCCTCTCACCGACAGGTACCGCTTTAAAATAGAAAATATTATACTTATCGATGGCGTAAATAATAATGTAGAATATTATGATTTATTTATGTACTTCTGATAAATGAAAACTAAAAGTGCCTTAAACTTTCAGTTGTGGGTTAATAACTAACTAATGAGGCGTTGACCTAAAAGTTAATTAACATACAAATTTGTCAAGAATCAAGGTTAAAAAAAAAGTTCACGCTAACGAAAAATTCAATTCTCGCCACAGAACGAAACAAAAAAAGTTATCACCGTATGTCTCTTTGTAGTTTTTTGTTCTTCTTTTTTTTAGTTCAAACGTCATGATTCTATTAGTCTTGTGATTTGGTTCACCGCCGGAATTTCAATTTCACTAATTGTTTAAATGCGTCGCCATATTTCTCCTCCCACTTTTTGTGTCAGGCGCAAGAGTTTGAGGTGGAGCTCTTTCAGAGGCGGTTCTCCGGCGGGAGCCAATCATACGACGAGGATTCGCCCCGCCTCTCGCCGTGCAGCAGCATGGGAAAGCTCAGCAAGTCTGACGAGCAGCTGTCGTCTCTGGAGCGAGACAGCGGACAGTGCTCGCGCAACACCAGCTGCGAAACGCTAGGTGCCACACACACACACACACACACACTCAGATCGGTGTGTTTTTAAATACGCCTTCCTGTACAGAAGGATATGATCCGGATTACGACTTCCTACACCAGGACCTTTCCGTGTCGGAGCCTTTGCCGTTTCCCACGGGGAACGCTCTCAGTCCCCTCCCAGAATGCCGAGGGGAGTGTCAGACTTTAAGCCCCGCCCACGTGCTCGTGCACCCCCGCTTCAGTGCCCCCGTAGCCAACCAGGTCTCTGTGGACTACTGGACTCCGCCCATCGACCCCGCAGCCAATAGCACGCTCCCCCCCGCTTTGCCGCAGAAAAAGCGACGGTCTGCTCCCATCATCTCGGCCTACACACTCTACGAGCGTCTGCCCTCACACTACGACAACCTGTCGGAGGAGGAGCAGCCCACGCCGCCCTTCCCGCTGCTGACGCCCGTGTCGCCCTCGACGCTGGTGAACGGAGAGGACGACCTCTTACAGTACACCGACCCCAACAGCCCGCCGCCGCTGCCCGAGAAGAAGGGCAAACAGAGTAAGACGTCTGTGCGGATGTAGAGTTTAGATTTTCGTGGCTTTTTGGATGAGTGACGGTCAAGATTTTTCCGCTCTGCGTTTCCAACAGGCGGTTTGCGCTTCCTCGTGTTTCTGGCGACAAACTTGTCTCTAAAACTTGTCGTGTGATGGCTGCGTGACGACATTGATGCTATTATTTGGACGCAGACTAGGGCCTAAAATATCAATCATGCATTTCTAAGAAACTCCTCCCACCCTTCGTGGTCAAGTGGCTGCCAATCACATTCTCAGCAGCCAATCAGAGTAAGCTCCGCCCCCAAATGGTGCCAGAAGTCCAAATGAAAAAAGAAAATGAAACGAACAATGCAAACGTAAATGTGAAGCATTTTGGATCATAATCTGATTCCATGTTATTTTAGTCCAGTTTTGTCGCAATTCTGCAATTGCACAATACAATTAATTGTAATTATAAGCCGAAAATTATAATCATTCAATCCCATTTTTTTAATCAAAAAAAAAAAAAAGATAAATCAGCTGAAAGGTTAAATTGGCTAAATCAGGACTCAAGGAGGAACAATATTTAGAGACATAAAGATAATGTTCTCCTTCCAAATACAGGCGATAAAATCATGTTTTTAGATTTTTGGTTTTTATTATTAGTTGAGGTCAAAGTTATTAATGTTTGAAATGTAAAGTTTCTTCAGAATATTCCTAACTTGCAGAGCAAGCCATTTTTAACACGGCATTTCTGAACTTTTCTGTGCCCAGTTTAAACGTACTTTTTGAATATTTTTAATGTTTGGCTAAAAATGATGTCCTCGACTGTATGTTGTTCATTCAGGCACTTTTCTTCGCAAGTTACAGTCTGTTAGAATTGGTTACATTTTAGGAAATGAGCCAGATTTGTGTGAGTGATGTTGTATACAGTCTACATCTAACATTTCCAAAAACAATTGTCTTTTTTTTTTGACAATTGATTTTTTTTTTTTGATTCATTATTTTAAAATCGTGAAATCCTGGACAGACTGATTAGTGACTAGATTCAACGAATATTGGTGTGAATGATGTTCATCAGCCAAAGTGAACGAACACTTCCTCGTGGCAGATACAAAAACAGTTTAGTGTTTTTGTAATCCCAGATTTAGAGTTTTGACGCGTGCAGTGTAAACGGTGGTTTCTGTGAAGCACATGGTTGTGTGTCGTTCCAGTCCTGCAGTACATGCAGTTTGTGGAGGATTACTCGGAGCCGCAGCCGTCCGTCTTCTACCAGACGCCGCTGAGCGAAAGCATCTACGAGCAGCGGCGGAACAAGTGTTTCCAGGAGGTGTACGGCGTCAGCGACTCCTACAGCAGCTCCGACTCTGTGCACGAGCCCGTCCCGCCGCCCGCGCTGCCCCCCAAACAGAGACAACTGGTGAGTGCCCCGCCACAGGTCAGAGGGGTCACACCAGGTCAGGGTGAGGTGAATCGGAACGACCCAGATCTCAAACGTTTCAAATCAAATTCAAACTGATTTGAGATCTGTTTATCAAATTATTTCTCTGTGTTTTGTTTTATTTACGTGGTTTGAAGGCGACGTGAACATCACACGCGTTTCCTTCCACCTCTTTCACGTTGTCTCTAGATCAACCAGCACTGACTTCTCTATCATCTTTTTAATCTGCCATCACCTTTTCTCTTCCTTTCTTCCGACTATTCTTCTCGTTTCACTCCAGGCCTGCTACATCTCTCATTCTTCATCCTCCTCTTCCTCTCTTTCGTTCCTCCCTCCTCCTGCTGGCCTCACGGAGGAGGTGGAGTCTGCTCTGGGTCTCAGCCTATCAGTGTCTAACTCCTTCCTCAGTGGCCACACCTCTCTGACCACGCCCGTGGTGAGTGTCCACCTGTTGGAATTCACTGTTCTGCTAAATATATAGAAATTCTGTATAAATAAGCAACACAATAGCCCGTTTTATTTATTTTATAGTAATATTTTATTTTATTAAACTTGTGAACATTTTATCTCCTTCTATAATACATGACAAACAAAGTGCATATTTTTATTACACATTATTTGATGAAGTTTGTTCAATGTAATTTTTTTTATGGAAGATTAATTTATGTTGTGCTTAAAAGCAAAATAATGAAGAAAACGAGTGTCTAAAATGTTAAAATGTGCCTTTAGATGCTTTGGAATTTTGCGTTGGAATTTTTTTTTTTTTAACTCTGGCCTTGAAAAAACTGTTTTACAAGATTTTCAAAGTTGAAATGAAGTCTGAAGCTGAAGTAATCTGCGTTGATCTTTTTGATCCTGGAGCGTGTAATGTGTGTGTGTGGTTCAGCGTGGCTTTGACCTCTTGACCTTCAGCTCAGACTTTAAGACCTTCGCCACTTGTGCTGGTCTGATGTGCTTTATAATGCTCAGCTCGGAAATGGAGAACCAACACAATGGAATAATAATAATATAAATGATATTCTGTCAAATTGTTTATTATATTTCAGTATATTTGACTTAATGACTTGAATAGTTGTGTGAGAGTGTCCGACATCAGCACATGAGTCCTGCAACCTGGCCGGAATGTCATGCTAATGGAATCTCGGAATGTTTGGTACTCGTGACCTGGGAGGTCATGGATGACATAGTGTGTGTGTGTGTGTGTGTGTGTGTGTGTGTGTGGATATAGATTGAGGCTTCATACACGGATCGTCCGGAAGCCAATGGATGTTCTTTGTCACTCTTCCTCTTTCTGTCTCTGTGGAATGTTCTGGAATGTCTCGGAGCAGATTTTGGGATGGGGATGGCGTGGGGGATGGGGAGGGTTTGTTGGGAATAACATGTTGGACCATGTTTGTCTGGGATGATGTGGAATGTGTTGCGGGCGAGTCTCTGCAGGTGCTGAAATCCCTCCGAGCCCCGCCCGGAAGTCCGGAAAGAGCTGATGTTCCTAATCACTGCATGGAACTTTTAGCTTGAAACTGTGTTGTTGTGTTTCTCTCTTTTCATGTAGTCTTCACACACTCGAAACAGCCTGCTCTAGTGTTTCTCTCGTCTATTTTTTTTTTTTTTTTCCCCCACTCCTCAGTTGTGAAGTGGTCAGCCGAGCTCCGGACACTGACGGGGTCTCTAACGGGTCCTTGACCAGCTCTCAGCTCTCTCTAGCCGTTTGTCTTCCTTCTGAATCTTCTCTTTCTGACTCGCTCCTCACCTCGGCGTTAAACGCACTTCACGTTTCCTCTGTCGCCATCTTGTGGTCAATGGTTTATCTACAAACGTGCCCTAGTCAAACACGGGGTGTCTTTGGGGTTAGAAAGAGCAAAACAGCTAAAAATTGTGCGAAAAGTTTAGGTTTTTATTGCTTGTGTGGACGAATAAACATTTTTTTTTAATTAAACAAAGTGCTCTCTAAAGTTTGAAAATCACAAAAATCTTTTATTCATTCAAATCTGAGGAAAATATGTTTGATCAACTGATTTTTTTTTATTTGTTATTTTCACAAACATTATAATTTTATACTTGCTATGTTTGTTGAATTGTATTTGTGGGTGTTGTGAGATGTGTAACGTGTGTGTGTGTGTGTGTTGTGGCAGAGCGAGAGTGTGGACGAGGGCGGCGAGGGAGAATACGTCAACCTGTACTCCAACACACACGCCAACGGAGACGACACACACACCGCCGTGAGTCATGTGACGCTGCTCTATTCACGGTTATTCATTTAATATATAGTACAGTTTAAAACAATACATTGGCCTAAATTAGCCCTCTGCAGTTTAATTTCAATCAAAACAACAGTGTTGAACGTCATTCAGTTTAACATTAATTTTAAATTAATCATTTTTCACTCTTTTTCTCGATCTTTCCCCATTTCTCTTCCTCCCATCCGTCTCTACCCTTCCCTTTTTTTAATTTATCCTTTTACAACAATATATTTTTTTTTATTTAATAATGTCATATTTTATCCAAAAATACAATGGTGTCAGAAAAAATAATGTAATCGTTGAAAAAAATACAATCACGCTTTTTTCCTCAAAGAAAATATGACTCAAATAAAATCCAAATAAATGTGTTCTAGGAACAGAAAAAAGATGTGCTTCTAAATGTCGGAAGAATTAAACGTTTTGTTTTTTCATACATTAAAAAAAATGTATGTTTAAGAATTAAATTGTAAACGATTTAAGCTTATTTGTCGATGCAAGAAGTGTCGGATGCTGATGCTGAACAGACAACTTTTCATAATCGATAATCCAATATGTGTATGTATGTGTATATATATATATATATACTGTGTATATATATCAAGCAAAAATTGAGCATATATTTCATTCTACTTTAAAATTCCTAACCGCCATCGTTTTCCAGGAGGCCTTGGTGTCTGACGATGTTCCGGAACACACCGCTCACGTCCCAGCATCCAACAGCAAAGAGTCCTTGACCAAAGACAGGTGCGTGTGTGTGCGTGAGTGTGTGTGTGTGTGTGTGTGCGCGTGTGAGTGTGTGACGCTCCCTGTCGCTCGCAGGCCGGTGGACGCCGTGACGGATGTGGACGAGCTGTCTCTCATCGATCACTGTGACATCATGAGCCGCATCACGCTCAAAGCCGAGGTTCTCTCTCACTCCTCACACGTCTTTTCATTTCATCGGTCAAAAGTCACTTCTTTTATTTTTCACACCCTTTTTTCATTCTCTTCCATGCTTTTTCTTTTCCCCTCTCACCGTCTCTTATTCTCTCCATCATTCTCACTCACTTATTCTGTTGATCTTTCTTTGTCACATTCCTCCATCACTTTCTCTCTTATTCCCCCCTTTGTCTTTTCCTTCCTGGTTTTGTTCTCTCATTCCTTCCTTCATTCACTCCCTTCCTCCCTAATTCACCTACTTTTCTCTCTCCCCATCCTGTTCTAATTCTCTCAATATCTCTTTCTTTCTCCTTCCATTGTTTCTTTGCAGACTGTTAATCGCTTGTTCTCTCTCTCTCTCTCGCGTGTAGAGCGATGACGGTCCTGATGTGAGAGCTGGTTCTGGTGATATTCTCCTGGTTCACGCGACAGAAACGGATCGCAAAGGTGATTATCAAACGGGGCGTCTGTGCTGGCGTGGGTCACGTGACATGATGAGCTGATGGCGTCTTTTCTGTGGCGTGTAGATTTGGTGCTGTACTGCGAGGCTTTCCTCACCACCTACAGGACCTTCATCACGCCGGAGGATCTCATCAAAAAGCTACACTACCGATATCCTCAGCTTCACACACGTGTGTGTGTGTGTGTGTGTGTGTGTGTGTGTGTGTGTGTTGTAAAGACTTCTTTTTCTTTCCATCTTTGATGACCATTATTATCATGAAAAACAAAAGAACACCAAAGCAATAACCCACATCCATGTACAGGCAGACAAAAAATCCGAAAAAATTATAAATTGATATAAATTATAAATACAAAAAACATAATCTAGTGTACTTTTGTAGTGATCTTTTCTATTTAGGTTTTGTAGTAAAACTTGTACTGCAGGATTGAATTACACAGGCAGTGATTACCGTAATTAGGTGAATATAAGCAGCTCTTGTTTTTTTTTTCCCTTCAAATAATGGTTCTGGAAGGAGACGTGCATATAAGCTTTTATTAGCTCGTTAACAGAAATAAAGATACACTGGACACGACCCGACACTTATGGACAAAATAACGCTGAAGGAAGTAAATTTAAACTAAATATAAACTTTGAACAGACAGACCTTATTCGCACTAACAGTTAACAGCTTGTGAGTATTAATTGAATATTTGAACTGAATAATAGAATGTTGTTTTTAGTTGAACAAGGAAAATAATAATTGAAATGTCGCGTGTCACAAGTTAGGTTTGGTAAATAAATAAAAAAAAATATAATTTGTATGAGAAACGTTACGCAATTTAACCAGAAATGTAAAACGTGTGTGTTCTTTAACGCCGCTGCACATACACTCGCTTCTGTCACAGTCCCGACACCTTCAAGAAGCGCGTCAGTAAAAACACCTTCTTCGTCCTGGTGCGAGTGGTGGATGAGCTCTGGTGAGTGAAGCTCCTCAGCGAGTTTGAGGAGAAGAGTCGAGAACACGTGTTTTGTGTGAAGTTTAGAAGCCAGGGATTCTGCTTGTGGTGAGACGGCACCCTCATGTAATGAAGTTTATCAGAGTTAGGTGGGATTTTATGGAGAAAGAGTGATGGTTAGACAAATGACTGGTGCGAAGAGAGACAGGAAGGAAGGTAGAGACAGAGACGGGTAGAAACAGACAGAACGTGAGACGGGGTGAGAGAGTAGAAACAGGGAGATGAGGGAGAATGATGCTGCTCTATTTACAGTTTAATATAGAGTACAATTTAAGATTAAAAAAAATATCAAAATTGTTAGAATAATAAAATAATAAATCAACCTAAATTACACCCACTGGTGGCAGAGCAGGAGAGGGAACGAAGCGAGGTAGAGAGACCAACCGACTGATGGAGAGAGAGTGAGACGAGTGGAGAGGGGGGTGGAAGAATAGGAAGAGAGAGAGTGAGATGAGTAGAAAGAAAGTGGAGTAGAGGGGGTGTAGGATTAGAGAAATGGAGGGTAGTAGTTGAGTAGGAAGAGAGAGAGAGAGATGAGTAGAGAGTGAGAGGAGTAGAAAAAGTGGATTAGAAGGGGGGTAGGAAGAGAGTGAGTAGAATTGGAGAGACATGAGTAGGCTAAGAGAGATGGAGATGAGAAGATTAGGAGTAGAGGGAGACAAATAGAGCGGAGTGGAATTGGAGAGACATGAGTTGGGGAGAGAGAGATCGAGATTAGGGATGGAGACGAGTAGAAATAGGGAGATGAATAGAGAGATACAACGATTGGGGATAAAGAGCGATAAGTAGAGAGGGAGTAATATAGAGAAGTAGGAAGAGAGGGGGGTGAGTAGAATTAGAGAGACAAGAATGGGGGAGAGAGATAAAGATTAGGGATAGAGAGCGATGAGAGGGAGATGAGTGGGTGGAGAAAGAGAGATATGAATGGAAAGAGATGGAGATATAAGTAAGAAGAGAGGGAGATGAGTAGAGGGAGAGAGAGATAGAGATTAGATATAGATAAAGAGAGAGATGAGTAGAATTGGAGAGACATTAGGAGGAAGAGAGAAAGGATTTGATTGTCTTTTGTATACGTGACGCGTGTGTGTGTGTGTGTGTCAGTCTGGTGGAGCTGACGGAGGACATCCTGCGTCAGCTGATGGATCTGGTGTTCCGCCTGGTGTGTAACGGCGAGCTGAGTCTGGCCCGGGTTCTGCGCAAGAACATCCTGGATAAAGTGGAGCAGAAGCGGCTGCTGAGGCACATGCAGACGCTCAAGCCCCTGTCCGCACTGGGGGTCTCCGCACGGTAAAGCCCCCTGTGTGTGTGTGTGTGTGTGTGTGTGTGTGTGTGCTGACGTCCCGTGTATGTTTGCAGGCCCGGAACGCTGCACGACTTCCGCAGTCACGAGATCGCAGATCAGATGACGATGCTTGACGCCGAACTGTTCTACAAAATAGAGGCAAGTGGATGTGTCGTGCTGAGAGATGGAAGGATTATTGGGGGGATGAATGGATAGATATTGCAAAGAACAGACATGAAAAGAGAACAAGACAAGTACGAACATGGATAAAGACATGGATCAAGAGACGGGAGGGCAACAGACAGATAGAGGGGGAGAGAGAGGGGAAGGTGAAAAGAGAGATGGAGATATAAGTGTTGACTGGTGAAGAGGAACCAATGAGAAAGGTTGATGTAGAGAGAGACGGGTAGGACCATATAGAGAAAGCAAGGTGGGTAGACGGATTGACTGCTGGAGAGAAAAAGACAGACAAGAAGGCATCGAAACAATGTAGGTAGACAGACCGACTAGTGTAGAGAGGGAAAGAGAGACAGGTAGACACAGACTGGTGGAGAGAGAGAAAGTGAGACAGACAGACAGACCGACTGGTGGAGAGAGAGAAAGTGAGACAG
>MU204205.1:2020736-2056407 GCA_017309775.1 Paedocypris sp. Pulau Singkep
AGAGAGGGAAAGTGAGACGGGTAGACAGAACGACTGGTGGAGAGTGAGAAAGTGAGACGGGTAGACAGATCGACTGGTGTAGAGTGAGAAAGTGAGACAGACGGACAGATCGACTGGTCTAGAGAGGGAAAGTGAGACAGGCAGACAGATCGACTGGTCTAGAGAGGGAAAGTGAGCCGGGTAGACAGATTGACTGGTGGAGAGTGAGACGGGTAGACAGATTGACTGGTGGAGAGTGAGAAAGTGAGACAGACAGATTGACTGGTGGAGAGTGAGACGGGTAGACAGATTGACTGGTGGAGAGTGAGAAAGTGAGACAGACAGATTGACTGGTGGAGAGTGAGACGGGTAGACAGATTGACTGGTGGAGAGTGAGAAAGTGAGACGGACAGACAGACCGACTGGTGGAGAGTGAGACTGGTAGACGGACTGACTTGTCTAGAGAGAGAAAGTGAGACGGGTAGACAGGCATTATTACAGGTAGACCGGCATTATTTGCATGATGATATATTTGAGCTTTTCTCGTAGATTCCGGAGGTGCTGCTTTGGGCAAAGGAACAGAACGAAGAAAAAAGTCCCAATCTGACCCAGTTCACGGAGCACTTTAACAACATGAGCTACTGGTACCAGTTTCCCTCCTCACGCTAATACTGCAGTCTCTGACGTGACGTGTGTCCTGCAGGGTGCGCTCTATAATCATCCAGCAGGAGAAAGCTCAGGACCGCGAGAAACTGCTGCTCAAGTTCATCAAGATCATGAAGGTGAAGTCCAGCACGGGACATGACAGCAGTATCTTGACGTGTCGTATTTACGCGAATATAAGCAGCACTGTACTTATGTCACTTTGCTCACGTTTCAAAAGTGCACGGAAATATAAACACTCGTTTTTCCATGTTTGAATTCAGGAGCAATCACAAAACATTGGAAATCAGTCGTCTAATCAGTGGCTAAATAACACATGGAATAAATAACAATAAGTTAATGTTCTACATGCCCATATATGGACATAGCAAGTGGAATCATAGCACCCCCTACTGGAGGTTTACTGTACTACATTAAGAAATTGGTACTTAATATAAAAAAATTTTTATCTATTACTCAAGTCACAAGTTAGGTTTGTTAAAAGTATTGTTAAGGAAAGTATTTATCCTGACTTTTTCTGGAAAGACCAAACAACAAAGTAAGGGGGTAATTGTGTTCAAGTATTAATGGGATTTGTTTTTTGTGGCTGAATAATCAAGCAGGTGCTTATATTTGTGCTGAGCTTATATTTGCACAACTACGACACGAGGAGAGGGCGTGTTGGAGGCGGGGTTAAGCTGTGATGTCACTGCTTGATACGCATCGTTTTGCTGGTGTAACAAAGTAAATAATGTTGTAGTTTGACGACTGGAGTCTCAAGTAAAGCTAGTAAAGAACATTATTGTTTTATGACGCAATCATAAAAGAAAGATTTTTTTTCATGAGGTAATTTTGACCATTTGTTCTACAGCACTTGCGGAAGCTGAACAACTTCAACTCGTACCTGGCGATTCTCTCTGCGCTGGATTCGGCGCCGATCAGACGGCTGGAGTGGCAGAAACAGACGTCAGAGGTTCGACTTTCCTCTTCACTCGTCTGAAAGCCACGATTAAGAAGAATAATGGCAAACACACGTGTTTGTATATGAAGTACAAACAGACCACTGTTTCATTTCAAAATTCAAATTTTTAGACGTTCTGTTGATAATGTGTGTCTATCACTATTCGTTGTTGTTGTCACTGATTTAAAGTTTTTTTTGGGTTTTGAATTTTCCTGAAATGTGAAAAAAAAAAACAAATTGCTGTTAATATAGCCATTGGGGCTAAGATGGCGTAAAAAAATTAAATACATTTCAAATGTGTATTGAATTGAATTGAATTGAAAAATCCTTTATTAGTCCCACAGCGGGGAAATTTCACGTCACAACAGCAACAACAAATCCAAACAAATAAATAAACAAACATCACCATGACGCACTGCACACATCATAATAAACAAACAAACAAACACAGACCATAAATGAACAAGTAGCGCTGCCCGTCATAAGCATAGTTACAGTCACCAGTTTAAATTTAAATTCAAATTATCGCTATTTATACTTATTATACTTTGTAATAAGTAATACTTTGTAATATTATACTTTGTAATGTACTTTTGTAATTATACTTATTATTAGTATGTTATCGCTAGTAGTATTGTGTGTGTGTCTGTGTGTACGTATATGTTAGTCACCCGTGTGTGTGTGTGTGTGTGTGTTTCTCAGGGTTTGGAGGAGTACTGCACGTTGATTGACAGCTCGTCGTCTTTCAGGGCGTACAGAGCCGCGCTGTCTGAGGTGGAGCCGCCCTGTATCCCCTACCTGTGAGTCACAACACAACACAATCGCTTTTCTCTGGCTACTATGTTCATGGAAGATAAAAGTCGACACCATTAGAAACAAGGAGACTTTGAGAGGCTCCGTTGGCACTAAGTGAGACCAGGTTTGAACAGCAGTCACTCAAAAGCTACAGTAGATATGAAGAGGCTGATTTCATAAAGGACGTTTCCTTGAAGAACGATGAGAAGCTGTGGGTGGGGGGGGGTTTACAAAAAGTGTAATTGGAAGAAAAATATCATTTTGAACCTTTCTTCTTCTATTCTATATTCTTCTTTGCTTTGCTAGTTGGGCTTTTAGGAGCGCAACTTAATTATTTTTTTTTTTTTACATGATTTAGTCTTGGAGATATTATCTATTAATATCTTATCTGTTAATTCAAATTCGTAAAGCTATCGGGTGCACAATTTAGAAAAAGGAAAAAATATAGGGAATAAATGAGCAAAATATAAAGGTATGCAACAGTCTTCTCTGTATCCATGTCATCAATATAAATAAACTTTTATAAATAGTGACTATAGTGTTCCATATACAGAGAAGAAATGTATCCGTGAAACGTTGTTTTAATATAAAATGTATTTTCAAAATGCATATATCCAATATGTGGGACATTTTAAAATGTTTTTAACATGTACATGCAACAGTTTCATATAAAGCCTAAAGAAGAAATTTGATGAACAATAACTATATTTCCATGTATTTAAATATAGTAGAAACGGAATACACTTTAAATGGGCTTTTCAATATTTTCCAATTATGTTATATAAATGCATTTGACCCTGCGTCAAATTTTAGTGTCAGTTTGTTTTTATGGGGTGTTATCTAGTACCTATCCAGTGTGCTTTGACAGTATTGCACACTTAAATTAAACATGGAATACATATTCTAAATGTCAATGTCAACATTTTCAGTCTTTAACATTTAAAGTACACAAAGTTTTTCTTTTTTTTTTAAGTTTGAAAAAGTTAGTGTGTGTGTGAGTGTGTGAGTCTCGTCCACTAGCTGAACCTGAGGGTGTGTCGCTTCTTCCAGGGGTCTGATCCTGCAGGACCTCACCTTCGTCCACCTGGGAAACCCGGACTTCATCGAGAAGAAAGTGAACTTCTCCAAGCGCTGGCAGCAGTTCAACATCCTGGACAGTATGAGACGCTTCCAGCAAGTGTGAGTGGCGCTTCTGTGTGTTAACCCTTTATTACTTTCTGTGTCACTGCTGATGCCGTTTGTTTATTGTCAGTTTACAGGGACTTAAATAAAAAAAAAATAAAAAAAAACTTGATGAATTCGAGGATACACTTGTAATACATTATTTGATCACCAGGTGGCAGCAATTAACTGCTCCATTGCTTTTCCACCATCTGTAAATATTTTACGTGACCACTTGGGGAGCCGCTCAAAATTTTTGGAAAAATAAAACAATTTTCACATTTTCATGAACTAGAAGGATCGTCTGGTGGGTTTCTTGAATATTTCTTGGAAAAAAATACATTTTTGTGTTTGACATTTTAACCCCTTCCTTTTAAGCACCTTGCATCTCTGTAGCTACGTCTAAAATAACATTAAAACATTTTTTTTTTTGCTTATTTTTAAGATAACTATCATGTCGAATCGGGGGGAGAAACAACTTTTTAAGCGTTCCTTCCCGTCCCCCGCTTTACCTCTGGTCTCCTCTCCGCAGACACTACGAACTCAAACGCAACGAAGACATCGTCACCTTCTTCAACGACTTCAGCGATCACCTGGCGGAGGAGGCGCTGTGGGAGCTGTCGCTGAAGATCAAACCGCGGAACATCTCGCGGCGCAGGACGGAGCGAGAGGAGAAGACTTAGCGACTCTCCGGTCTTACGCGGAGCCTGAGCCTCCAGCAGCACCCTGGGAGCCCTCCAGGTATTTTCCTCACGGGACGATGCGCTGGTGTAAAGCGGGCCAGAACAGGCTAATGTAATAACGCACTGTGCCTGGGAGCGCTCGGACCCTCGTCCGGCCTTCCAACACTCCTCCTCCTCCAGGCCGAGGAAGCCATTGTCACGTTTGTTTACTCCATCAGGCCACGCCCCCTAAAGCCCAACACGACCAGCTCGGGTCATTTTTACCCTGGAATTAGCTGCGTTCACTTCTGTTATTACAAATAAGTTATTTTAGTCCTTATATAATTTGCTATATATAATACTATAACTTTAATGCAACACATGTATATGCAATGTGTGTGTGTGTGTGTGTATGTTCTTATTTTGACAGAAAATGTTTCTTTTAATATTGTTTTGAGTGCTTTTGTTTTACTCGGAGGGGTAAAAGTAACCCAAGCGTTTGGCTGTGATGTCACAGGAAGGGGCGTGGCTCTGGCTTGACACTGTGTGAGACGCGTGTGATATATTGTCTATAAACGTCTGTGTACATTTGTGATGTTTTATTTCTCCCTTCCTGTATAGTTTCAAACCAAACGAATCGTGCACTAAACATAACAGATTAAACGACAAAATATGGACTGAAGATGACGAGAGTGTGAGTGTGTGTGTGTGTGTGTGTGTGTGTGTGTGTGTGTGTGTGTGTGTTTTTTACAGAACATTGAGATTCCTGTTTGGGAGAAGGGAGTCCTGGGATTTTGGTCTCTTAAAGCCAATAAACTGTGTATTCAAGCCCAATAAAAGAGCGATTTCTATTCCACTATGTTTGTCTCATGTGACTAAACAGATTCATATATTAATATTATTACGGTTTAGAATACTGAATTCATCTCGATCGGACAAATGAAATATTTTATATATAAACGCATGGATTTTCATTAAAAAAATGCATATTTAAAATGTATTTTATATACGCGTTTATACACACAGTATTTATACAACATGTTTATTCATTGGAAATGTTTACAATTAGTTTTTTTTTTAAACCATCCAAGAAGCATTGCAATCATATCTTTAAAAAAAAAAAAAAAATCATTGACACCGTTGGTTCTGTAGGATTTTAATATTTTAACTATTATACAAATTCACAAGAATCACGTGGTTCTGTTGCCAACACATCGTAATATATATCGGTTTCAGATAAATTAAAATATTTAAAACGTATTGATTTAAAACAGTATTTGCAAAATAAAAATGACACCGAAGCCTTTACAAAGTCAAACATTTCCATGAAAGATTGGTAGTTTAAAGAGTAAATGATAATTCACTCCGATAGTGAGACATTACGTCACCAATCCACATCGTCACGTGACCTCTGAACAGTCATGTGACTTGTTAAATCTCATCTCTAGGAAAATGAAACTAAAAACAGATCAAGCGTCAGTGAAAAGGATTTTCTCCTTTTAATCTTTCGTTTTCTTTTTTCTCTCCTCGTCTTGCTCGCTTTCTCACTCTACTGTGTGTGTGTGTGTGTGTGTGTGTGTGTGTGTGTGTGTGCGTGTGCTAATGTGGCCGTGTGCTGGGCTCCAGCATGGACCGTTTAACCGGAATATTCCCACCACCGCTGGAGTTTTCTCCGTTTTCGGCCCCGCCCCTCTTCAGGCTCCGCCCGTGGGCGTGTCCATTGACCGATCCCCGCCACTTGCAGATGTCTCCGTTCAGGATGTCCTGAATGTGTTGAACGATCAGGTTTATCGCCACTGAGGAGCAACAAAATAGAGTTTGAAACGCAGGTCAAAGGTCACGTGTACGTGCCAACTCACCCATGTTGTCCACTCCGCGAGGTATGATCACGTCTGCGTATTTCTTGGTCTGTTGAGAAGGAAAGCGGCGGTCACGTGAGCGTCTTCAGCCGATGGGCGTGGCCCGGTGGTGGGCGGAGCTTACCGGAAGACAGAACTCCTCAAACGCCGGCTTGACGAAGGTGGTGTACTGGGTGAGAATCTGCTCCAGGTCGCGACCTCTCCGCATGTCCCGCAGCACTGCGCACGCATCACACGGGTGTAATCAAGCCCCGCCCATCAGACAGCCAGTGACGAATCAAGCTCGCCGGCTGATGGGCGGAGCCTTTCTCAGCGTCTATTTTCAGGGTTCCTACAGCTGCTCGAAATCCTTGACTTCAATAATGAGTTGCTTTTTTGAATTTGCTTGAATTTTGAATGAAGCGCTTAAATGCCTGCATATTAAATTACCCAGCGGACAGAGGCGGAGTTAAAACACAGATTTGTTCCACAGGTGCTAACGTTTTGCTCGTACGAGATTTCGACGCTTTTAATGGATTTGACTTGATGTGTTCAGATTCAGCAGTGGCGACACAATCTATTTCCTCTGTATTATCAATATTAATGCACATAAAAATTAATGCATTAACGCAGTGATCCCCAACCTTTTTGTCGTCACGGACCAGTCGACGTTTGAAAATGAATTTGATAGATTTTAGCATTTATTGAGTATTTAACATGGTATTCATTAGTATAGATGGTCGTGTTATGGTATTGGAAGGGTCATTTGATATCAAAAATCTTAAAAAAAATCTATTAGTGTTTTGTTTTAAAATGGCCGACACCTTTTTAAAATTAGACTTGGTTATATTTACAATTAGATTATATTTAACAAAGAAAGTCCTGCAGCAGTTCTACTACTGATGTCTACAGCTTTCTGGAGAACTTAGTAACGGCTAAAACGTGACATTTACTTGTTTTACATTTAGAGAAAACTTTCCTTAAATGTTTCATTTTGATTTAGTAACAGTTTTACATGATTGCACATGGCCGACCTCTGCGAGACAGTCGCACGTCCGAGTCGGTGTCGACGAACAGCTTCATGTGGAACATGTCTCGGACTTCCTGCGTGTAGAAGACCAGGATGCCCTCGAACAGCACCACGTCTGCCGGGTACACGCAGATCTTCTCCTCCAGCCTGCGCCACACACACACACACACACACACACACACACACACACACACACACACTAGAGCTGCACGATTAATCGTTTAAAGATCGCGATCTCTATTCGACACACGCAATAAATAAGCAGAACATGTGCAATACTGCTCTCCGTTTATATAAAACGTATATTTACCTACACTTTCGGTACTTGTTAAACTTTTTTAAATGTACCTATTCTATTCTTGCGTAATACATCCCATACAATTTTTTTACTGTACTTGATACTTCTATTAATTCTATTTTTATACTTTCTTAAATCTTTGATTGAAATGTATGGCATCACCAATCCGAGCCTGCTACAATTTTGTTATGCCATGTATAATTAATAAAGGATTCTGATACTGATTCTACCCTTTTCGCCATCTTAATCCAGCATTACAACAATTCTCCCAAGTCATGTGTCGAGCCAGTCGAGTTTGAAAAAAAAAACTGAGAATGAGTGAGGAAACAATGGTAAAGTAAGTCTTTTACTAATCAACTCCAACATTTTACTACTTGAAAAAGAGTGTGTGTGTGTGTGTTTACTGCGGTTTCAAAACAGAAGATGACACTCAGCAAACCACATACAGCAAACATCTACAGTTGAGGACAAAATGATTAGCCCCGCCTACAAAATAATCATTGTTTGAAAAGTATTTCAAAAGTGTTTGGGGAAAAAAACAGAGCTAATAATCGTGTCCTCAATTGTACTCCAATTATACATTGGAATGTTTTTTATTACGTTTAATAGTGATTTGTTTTCTTTACATTATTTTCCATTACATTTTTTTCATTTTAAAGCGAAGAGTAATATGTGTTGTTATATTGCTGTTTGACGACCTGATTTTCAAGGTTAAATATTTGCAATATAAAAACACATCCAGAATCGTGACAACAAAAAACCGTGATTCTCATTTTGATTGACAGGCGTGTCAAATTACCTGGAATGAGTAACAAAGTCATACGTGGGGACCTCCACCACCTTTCCTTCTACGATGTCCTTCAGCGTCTGACACATCAGCTCCGTGTCGAAGGCGTCTGAGCACAGGACACACACACACACACACACGTTCCTCACACTGATGCCACTAGAGGAACGCTTCTCTCACCTGGATGGTCAAAGTTGTACTGGCCCTTCAGCGCTTTGGCCTTCTGCTCCGGCGTCAGGATCCGGTAGAAACTGTCCTGACTGATGATGGCCACCTTCCGCTGGTGGTGGTCCACCATGTTCTGACCCAGAAGCTCCATGATCTTGGAGCAGACGGTGGACTGGAAGAAACATTGCTTTTATTTGCTTTGATTTACGGTAACGCAGACTTTTAGAGGATAAATGTAAGAGCTGACGGTTTGTGGCCATAAGGGGCGGAGTCAGAGTCAACGGAAGGCGATGTATTTGGTCACTAGTGACTAGTGGTTTAGTGATTGTGTCGACTTGGTTATGAAACGGTGACGGTCGAAATTAGGAATGAACGCACAAACAAAACAGTGTCTGTGTTTATCCACCAAAATAAATCCATTTCACAGAACTGACAAACTATTTCGACACTAATTTCAACATCGTGAGTTTGATTCTTCGCATCTCGGTGAAATACAGAAATAAGATCGTCATGGAAACCAACACAATCAGCGGAAACCCGACAGATCTGGCAACCGTGTTCTAAAACCCCGCTCATCGCTGCGTGCGGCTATACGGTATTTGCCGTTATTCGGAGCTCTGGCCCGGTGGAGTAATGTTTTAACGGTAAAGATAACTTACACAGTTGAGTGTGTGTTAATGTTATACAGAACCTGTAACGTAAATGCACACTGTAATAGTCATGGAATGTTCTAGCCTAGAATGTTTTTAAACCACGAATTTCACTGAAATGTAAAGGCACGTCAGGCGTAGCGGTAGAACTCTGTGTTGTGCGGTTTGTTGTGAGTGAGTGAGTAGTGTAGTGTAGTGTAGTGTAGTGTAGTGTAGAGTAGAGTAGTCTTCGCTGCACCTTTCCGCTGGCGGTTCCTCCGCTCACGCCGATCAGGAAAGGACGCTGGTGCGGCCGCCCCGTCTCACACAGCAGGCCGGCGGAATTCATGTCGGTGTCCGTCAGAAATGTCACGCACGACGGCAGGAGAACGTCGCCAGCTCGACACGGACACGGTCGCTCATCTGTTCAACGGCGTTTCGGTCGCGCGCCGATGATTCACTAATATTATGTTTGTCACGGGCGAGTTCGAATGTCTTCCGCCAGGGGGCGCCACGTGGCTCAACGTGCCGTTCGTCACCACAATTCTACTTTGTGTACGGCGAAAAGGCGTTGTGTTGCAAGAATCACTCGCAAGTCTAGTTTTGTGACTCGGTAATGTTTTTATTTCATTGTGGGGGAAAAATTGCACCGTAGCAAGTAAAGTTAACAAGACGTGTGGCGTCCATCGACTCGTCACGTGATTTGCTCCGGTCGTACTGCGCTTCTAACATTTTTATTTCTATTTTTGGTTTCGTTTCCTGATAATAAAACCGCCCGTTTTGTATACAGCTTGTAAGGCGTGTAAAAATAGTGACAGACTAAACAACTTCGTGTGATCTTACGTCGTGAGATAAAAGTTAAAAACAGACAACGTAACGAGAAAATAATTTAAACAAAATGTATCAAGGCACAGAGGTTGTTAAATGTGAATGCTTGTGCAAATTCCCCGCTATGACACGAATACAATTACGTATTTTCAAACTAATTCAATAAACAAATAATTAAATCTACCGTAGACGACCACAAGAGGGCGCAAAATGGTTACATTATATACAGGTATGCGACATCACGAGGCGTTTTTAATGAATACAAGGTAATTACATGGTCTGTGATCTTGAGAAAGTTATAACTACGTGGTCCAGACTTGAAGCGATTGAAGCAGATCATGTTTTTCCAGAATAATCTGAATGTGAAGCCTTCAGTTTTTTCCGTGAACCTTCATCTTCATCCGTTTCATCTTCTTCTGGATTATTTAGTGATACGTTCTTTATTAATTCCTCTGCGACAATTTCCAGTGCCTCGTTCCCTTGAACCCGCTTAACGGTTTCACCTTTAGCCGCCAGAATTTCCTCGATGTTTCTAGGTCAAAAAGTAGTGACGGTTATAACAAGCAATGCATCTGTGACAAAGTTTGATGTGAAATATATCAAAGTGTGTGTGTGTGTTTACAGGGCAACTGTCTTTTAATCTGAGTGTTATTTCAGCCTTATTTACCTTTTCCCGTCCAGGTCAGAAAACCACTTGAGATTATCGGCGATGACGTGGTGACGGCTGCACCCGGGGCACGTGACGATGACCACGCCCCTGTGATACGCCAGTTTGGAGATGTTCTTCACGGAGCGAGTAGAGCAAACCTAAAGCACCACAGAGATCAACTACTTCACCCTTGTCATCACTAACACAGACTTGTGTGTCTAACAAGTCCCGATGTCTAAGAAAACACACGACTAGGACTGTCGCATCGAATTTGCATCACATACATGAGACGATGTGAAGAGTGTTTTCTTTATCAACAACACGTAATCTCACTCACTTTACACGTGTAAACCAGCTGGTAGTGCGTCGACTGCACCCGGCCGATGGCTTCACACCTGCAGGCGGACGAGGTGAAGAGGTTTCGGGTGGAAACGGACTCTAGTGGTGCTTTAGTAAAGCAGAAGATGTTGTTTTGAGTCCTTGTGTGGACCTCCGAAATGGAAAATGATGGTCTAGCGGAGGACAGACGTCTCAGTCTACGCCATCCCTTAGCGAACACGAGGCAAAAGGCGCGGGAGGTCATTGTTGAAACGTACGTTCACGTCTTCTTTGTTTACTCACATAAAAACAACGTTTCGGTGCGTTAAACACTCGATCGTCTTGGAGCGTGAGAAAATCCGTCGCTGGTTGATGATGCAACGTTGGAGACCGTCATCAACACGAGCACGTGCTCTCGTAAGCCCCGCCCAAATGCTTGCACGCCTATTACATCAGTTTGAATGAAAGTGACGAGAACGAGCGGCGTAAAATACCAACAAGTTGGAAACTTGTATTATGTCTTCTCTCATGTCGCCCTAATACGTACAGTAATAAAGATTCTCAGATCGCAAATTATCCGCGATTTTCGGTGGTATGACGTTAACGTAATGATGTGACGTTACGACTAGCCTACTTTAAAATACAAATCCTCTATATTTTGAATTTAGGATGAATGTTTTGTCAGTTTAGAAACAGTTTACAATGTAATAAGTATTGGAAAATATATAATACATTACACATAATAGATTATTATGTAAGATAAAAAGGCAAACATGCGTAATTGCTTTGTTACGAAATAAACGGATCAGGTATTCTGCTCAAAACTGGTCACAACTGTTACTTATTCGTGCTTAACTATCGTCGTAACAAACTTACGTGACATTACAAGGCATGTTTGTGATTCATTAGTCCTGTATGTGTCTTAGCAGATCAGGGGTGTGAATAAGTTATGACTAAATGACATGACGTCAGATTCACTTCATTTACTCGTTCTTTTACAGTTCAAACGACCTTCAGTGCAGGAGGATCGTCTGCGGCGTCCGCTCCTCCCCACGCCTGTCTGCGCCGCTCCACGAGCCGCAGTACCGATCCTAGGATGGCCAAGCTCAGCAATATTCACTAAGGTGACGTAAACTTCCGCTTTCAGTTTACCCACCTAGGGGCAGATTAAATACATATATACGCATTACGCAGAAAACAGGCAATTATCGAGAGTGTTTGGCGTGAATACAAATTTAAAACTGAGACGTTGTTATAAAGTCGCGCGTTCTAAAACCCAATCCCCGCCCACTGTTTTTGCTTCAGCCAATCAGACGGCGTTTCTAGTCCAGTGTATGTGACGTCGTTAAAGTTTTCCGATTCCGCCCTTCGCCTTAGTGGGATGTGAAACCGCGATTCCCGGGTACTTGGGTAGTTCCGTTGACGAGTATTCCTGGGCGTGTTTTCTCCGCGTTCCTCAACTCTTTCCTCGGACATTGCGAGTGAGTAAAGCTGCCGCTGTGGATGGAAGAAAGACATGTGTCGGTCAGGAGCTGCACAAACCAGAGATCCACACAGAGACCAGGCCGGTGAGTGGCGTGTGTGTGTGTGTGTTTGTGTGTGTGTGTGTGTGTGTGTGTTTCAGTTGTCTTTCAAGACACAAGAATATTGTAAGAGAATGTTTTTTTTTCTCCCAAAGGCCCCAAACTCTGCTAGTGTGTTTGTTTGTGTGTGTGTGTGTCTGAGAGAGTCGGTTGATAATTAAACTAGTTGTGAATTTTTTTTTCTAGTTGTGTGTGTGTGTGTGTTTCTAGTACTTTATAGACTATTGTCCCACAGGATCTAGTAGTTGTGAATCTTTGTTTTTCTCTCAGTTTGTGCGTGTTGTGTGGCAGGTCGAATCATTTGTGTGTAAGTAGTAAGTGCACACTACTGTTGAACCATAATGTTGTAATCAAGCCAGCCAGACCCTAGTAGCATCACTAGTAGTGCTAACGAGCTGTTAATCGGCTTGCACAGGTGCTGGTCATTCATGTCTCTGCACTGGTTTGGGTTGGTCAGTGGTTGGTTAGTGGCTGTTGTTTGTGTGGCAGAGGGAGAATGATTCACTGATGCTTGTTGGCTGTGTAAAAGGGTGTGTTGTGGGTTGGTGGTGATGCTCAACTTGGTTAACCACCTCTGTGCACTAGATCTGACAACATCTTATATAACGCTAAAGCAATATGAGCGAGTCTTAGTTTGTATTAAAGTTAAAGCCGAGGCCTGAGGCGGCGAGTGGAGGCCTGACGTGCCAAACATCTTCTGAGCTGGAACCAGCTGGTAACACGCCGTTGTGATTTCACACGGGACCTCCAGCTCCACACCACCACCATCATAGAAGACCACCACCACCATGTTACTCGTGACTTACTTACCTTTACAGCCGTCAGATTGGGAATAAGAGTTCATCGGGAATTCGTGTTTTTTCTTAATTTGTCTCCCTTTTCAACAATGTTAGAAGATCTTTTATTATCCTCACGATCCATTAACTAACTAACTAACGTTACTAGTTTTTTTACCTTCGTTGCCAGTTTGTGTTCAGAATCTGCACGCAAAAAACTGAAAGTGTTGTTATTGAAATTGGAAAGAGAAATTTAAAAGCAGAGAAATTGCATGTCACAACAGCGGTAGAAACATCTATACGAAGAGTAAATGGGCAATAAGCATTAACATTAACATAAACATAAGTAACTGCACACACAATAAATAAACCAACATAACAATAACTCACCATTATTGCTGCAAACTATTAGCTGAGGTAACTGAAGTCCGTGAACACTTCTTAGCTTTGTACGTAAACGAAACATCAACAGGTTGAGTTGACTTGATGCCAGTGTTTCTACTCGTTCAACCATCAAACGTGGAACATAAAAACGTGCAAAATGAATGCAAACGTGTCGCATCACATGTGTCAACAACACTTGAGCTTGAGTTAAACCGGTCACCTCTACTCGCTCGACTCGACCTGAGTTAAGAGTTTGTAAAGGGACAGTAGGAGGACGTGAGTAGTGGCTTTACTCAGACGGGGACAGCGTGTCCTTGGGGGAAAGGAAACAGCCGAGTCTTTGTGAGCTGCAGCGCTTCAGGTGCGTTTAATGCCGCTGATTCTAAAAATACAATGGCGACGTTTTACATTTAGTTGCAGGTTTTCGGGATCATTAAGTAAACAACAGACGCCAGTTGTTGAAAAGCCGTGTTCACTGATTTATGTCGCTGCCGTAAACTATAAAAAGGTGAACACTTTACTGTAGTAAGTTTAGTGAGTAAGCTACACTCCAGTAGGGCCAGACGAGCTCCTTTCCTTCATTCTATTTGCACATAAACGTCAAACGTTACAAATATGTTTCATGACACAAGTATTGAAAGACTTTTACGTTACGTTTTTGTTCACAGGACTAGTTCACTTTACTCGAGTGGTTTGAGTTGATCACGTTGATTCTATTCGCTCGAACATCAAACGTTACCACATGTAAAATAATAATGTCTTGTGACACGAGTATTGAAAGACTTTTACGTTACGTTTTTGTTCACATAACCAGCTGCTGAGTTTAGTTAATCATGTCAATTCTATTCGCTCGAACATCAAATGTTACCACATAAAGGATAAAAATGTTTGCTGACAAACGTATTGAAAGACTTTGTAACGTTTTTGTTCACATAACCAGTTGCTACGCGTGAACACATGACTAGTTAACTTTACTCTAATGTAAGAATCTAGATTCAAGATTCAACAAACTTTATTCATCCTCAGGGGGAAATTGCTTAAAAAAAAAAAATCTGTGAATCAATCTCTCAAAAACCTTTATTATATATTAATATATATATAACCTCAATATACCTCAATATAACCTCAAAACCTATATTAATTACCTCAACTCTATTGGCTGAAACATCAATCGTTACCACATGTAGAATAAAAATGTCTTATGACAAAAATATTGACGACTTTTACGTTACGTTTTTGCGCAACTAGTTACTGGAATAAGTTGAGTTAATTGCGTTGATTCCACACTCCAAACGTTTGTAAGCAACTAGATTCTGTTTTATCTTTCATCACTTGTCACCTTGTAATGTAGTGTTATTCTGTCGTTTAATATAAAGCATCATTTCCTGTCTGAGGACCGAAGGCTGCGTCTCACACTCGTCAAGAGCGAGAACAGTTAACACTTTGCTTTTACTCCTCCATTTTAACAACGCAGTGCTAAACGCAGGAGCTTTTCTCCCCAGACGATGCTGGTGAAAGCGATACCACGCGTGTGCGGGCGAAGCCTCCATTATCAGGCATTACCAGAGAACCGCCATTATTGGCCTATAAACAGCCACTCTCATTAGACGAGGAGGAGGAGGAGGAGGAGGAAGGTCCGGCCTGAAACTTCTGCACTTCTTCACGCCGGAGAGCAGGGTGCATTGTGGGTATAATCGGGAAGTCGTGGCCAGTAAAATGGCTGACGGGGGAGACGGCGAGTGTTTTTAAGAGTCTCGGCGGAGTTGATGCGAAAACAAGATGTCTGACTGTTTCTACAGGAGAAGAAACGTCTCATTTGATGCTATCAGCACACACACACACACACACACACACACACACGCTGTCCTGTGAGGAAACTGTAATCAAGACGATGTTTCACGTGGAGAACAGAGAGCGTGTGACTGACCAGCGTGTAAATATTTTTACGTTTTACATAAACATTGTGAATATTTTTATACGTTCAGCAGTAACACAAGGGCCACGGTTGAAAAAAACACAACACTAGAATATGTAAACAATTTGTTTTGTAATATTCTTTTATCATGTGCTTTTCACCGTTTTAACAGTCTCCAAGTGCACAATATTATCTCATCGGATAATACAAAATAAATAAACTTATGACATATTCAAAGTGTAGAAAATTATCATATTAAATAAAATAATCTAGTATTATATTATTATTATTATTATTATTATTGTCATTATTATTATCATCATTATCATGAACTTTCTCACCAAAACTCTAGCATGGGAGTTTTTTCATGACATAAATTATTTTTATGATATGACATATACACGGATGCTGTATAAACGTGTGTGTGTGTGTTTGTATGTGTAATATTATAATATTTCCTTCAAAATTATCATTTAATAGTTTTTTTTTCTTGATTTTTATTACATAATATAATGTGTTACAGCTTGATGATGTATTAATGAATGTATTTTTATGATGTACATGTTTTAGTTGTGGTTTAACGGCTGTCCGCCCAGTATTTATGTGTCATGTGTGAGTGTGTGATGCTTGTTTTAGTCTTTATCTGTCATTTAGTGGAGAAAGTGTGTTGAGGAGATAAGCAGGTCTGTGCGTAAAACTCCCATGATGCTGAGTGTGTACGTGCGTGTGTGTGTGCGTGTGTGTGTGTGTGTTGTTAACACTAGTCTGACCACATGAGCATCTTTGGCTGGTTCTAGTGTGTGTGTGTGTGTGTGTGTGTGTGTGTGTGTGTGTGTGTGTGTGTCTCAGGAAAGTTCCTGCGCTGTTGATAAACACTGAGTGTGATTCCAGCGTTCCGGACGGAACATTCCTGCCCTTTCCCATTCCTGAAAATAAAGCGTCAGATGAAGCTCTCGTCTCCTTTCACGTGTCTCTCTCTCTCTCTCTCTCTCTCTCTCTCTCTCTGTCTGTCTGTGTCTCTCTGTCGCCCTTTCTCTTTGTCTCTTTGTTGCCTGTTCCTTTGGGAATCGTTTGTGTCTCGCTTCTCTATTAAACATTTTACTAGCTAATAAACTCACCAGTCGCCTCCTCTCTCTCTCTCTCTCTCTCTCTCTCTCTCTCTCTCTCTCTCTCTCTCTCTCTCTCTCTCTCTCTCTCTCTCTCTCTCTCTCTCTCTCTCTCTCTCTCTCTCTCTCTCTCTCTCTCTCTCTCTTTCTCATTCACCCCCTCCCCTCTCTTTCTCTCTCCCTCATTCACTCATCCTCTTTCTCTCTCACTCACCCTCTTTCTTTCTGTCTCTCTCTCTCGCTCTCTCACTCATTCCTTCTTTCTTTCTCTCTCTCTATTTCTCTGTCTCCGTTTAATTTCCTGTTGCTTGTGGGTTAAACAGAGGTGATTTAAAATCATTTTTAGAAAAAGAGAGCAAGTCACACCAAAATGAAAAGTCTTGTTTTGCTGTGTGTTTCTCTTTTAAATTACCCAGTTCCTAAAAGTGTCTTTTGTTTAGACGCGTGGCTAGAAACAAGAGGCCGCAAGTCAACAGACATCAAGATTGACTTCTCAAATCACAAATGATGTAAAAAAAACATTAACAAATGACGCTTGTAAAATCTTCAAATCAAATAATGAAGAAATATTTCTCTTTTTTCCCAACAAATCGTTTCTTTTTGCGTGTTGTGTTATTTGATCTGTGCCAGACATCATTTATCACTATTATTTGAGCGCGCAGGCCTCGGTCGACACTAGTGAAGATCTTTAAATCCCTGCGCACAATAGATTTATTGCTTCCACTTGAGCTTCTGGATTTGCCTTCACAAAGACTTCCTGTCTGAGCTGAAACAGAGACCGCCATTGTGAAGACGCCGCCGGTGATGAAATCACAGGATGATTGTCTCTCAAACGTCGCGTCGTGTATTTACTCGCGGTGGATCATCAAACGCGGCCAATCACGTGCCTCCGTCAGAGGAAATGTGCTGCGGTATCGAGCAGCTGCTTTTAATTTCAAACTAACGCTAATGATCCGAAGCGCGTGCTAAAGTGCTGCGCGCTCCACACGGGCATTATGGGTAATTTAAGAGTGTGTGGGTGTGTTACACACAGGTTTGATTGTGTTTGACCCGGGGCTTTGTTAAAAAAATTGTTTTTGTAGTTTTGTATAATTTAACACAAAATGAAGGGGGGGGGCATAAATCTAATTAATTATAAATAAGGAAAAAAAGTACTACAATCAGACAGACCTCAAGTTTCCTTTTACAGCCTTATTGGCTTAATTTTGATAGAGATTGAGAGTGAGTGAAGACAGTGAGAGAGAGAGAGAGAGAGAGAGAGAGAGAGAGAGAGAGAGAGAGAGAGAGAGAGAGAGAGAGAGAGAGAGAGAGAGAGAGACGGAGTGAGGGAGAGAGAGACGGAGTGAGGGAGAGAGAGACTGAGTGAGGGAGAGAGAGACGAACTGATTGAGGGAGAGAGAGTTTCAGAGTGGGTGAAAGACAGAGAGTGAAAGGGAGAGACTGTGTGTGAGAGAGAGACTGAGTGTGTGAGAGAGACAGTGGGTGCAAGACAGATTGAGAGAGAGAGAGTTTAGATGAGAGACAGAAAGTGTAAGGGAGAGAGACAGAGTGAGTGAGAGAGGGAGAGAGAGAGAGGGACAGCGAGTGGGTGATAGAGACTTGAGTGAGTGGGGGAGAGATAGAGAGTGTGTCAGAGTGAGTGAGAGAGAGAGTGGGTAAGGGTCACAGGTTTAAGACCCCGTGTGAAGCGACCAATGGCGTCGTTGCCCAGTGCTGCTGCGTTGAGCTCTGTAGTAACAGCGTGTGGTTGTGCGCAGGTGAGCTGCCATGATTCCCATCACTGAGCTGCGCTACTTTGCGGACACTCAGCCGGCCTATCGGATCCTCAAGCCATGGTGGGACGTGTTCACCGACTACATCTCCATCGTCATGCTGATGATCGCCGTGTTCGGCGGGACGCTGCAGGTGACGCAGGACAAGATGATCTGCCTGCCCTGCAAGTGGGTGGTCAACCAGACCTGCAACCAGATGAACGTCAGCGCCGCCCTGGCCACCGAACCCACGGGCATCCGCTACGACCTGGACCGCCACCAGTACAACTACGTGGACGCCGTCTGCTACGAGAACAAGCTGCACTGGTTCGCCAAGTACTTCCCGTACCTGGTGCTGCTCCACACGCTGATCTTCCTGGCCTGCAGCAACTTCTGGTTCAAGTTCCCGCGCACCAGCTCCAAGCTGGAGCACTTCGTCTCCATCCTGCTCAAGTGCTTCGACTCGCCGTGGACCTCACGGGCGCTGTCTGAGACGGTGGTGGAGGAGAGCGGAGACAACAAGCCCGGCAAGATGAACGGCTCGGCGGACAAGAAGACCTCCAGCGTCAGCGAGCAGGACGTGGAGGCCAGCGTGCCCATGCTGCAGAGGACCAAGTCTCGCATCGAGCAGGGCATCGTCGACCGCTCCGACACCGGCGTGCTGGACAAGAAGGAGGGCGAGCAGGCCAAAGCTCTGTTCGAGAAGGTCGGTGCGTCTTCTCCTCCACGCTGTGTTGGGGGAAAAAACACCTCGTTCGTTGCAGTTGCTAGTTACTTCTCACTAGTAGTCACAGTTAATAATTGAGTTACTTTGTTGTGAAAGTAACTACCACATTTACTCGACTATAAGTCGAGGGTTTTTCCTAAAAATTTCGGGCTCAAAGTGGGGGACTCGACTTATGCACGAAATCGAAAACATTTTACTCGATACAGTGCGCAGATATTTCACCCTTTCACAAAAATAATCAACAGATATGGTAATTAAATTAACGGTTTATGATGTGAACTAAATAAATCTTTTAGAAGACTTTTCCCACAAATCTCTAAAATTATAATGCAGTCATACCAATGACAAACCTTAAACATAAATTAACAATAATTTGGATTAATACCAACTTAAACAAACAGGGTTACTTTATTTTTAGGTTTCCTTTACCACCAAGAATGTCTGAATAGTTTTATTATTTCTTTTTAGGATTAAAGAGCATCTGAACAGGTGTCATTTTTTTTTGCATCATTTTTTCCCCTGTAGTTCTGTGCTATATGTTTAAGTTGGGAAAAATGAAAGTGTTTGACTTTATTATTAATCAACTTTATATGAAACCCAAAACTGGGTTTCTACTACATTTCTGTCTTTTTGCTTTCTTATTTCTTTATTCTGTATTTCAAAATATTCACAATATTTCTAAGTGGGTCTAAACAGAATACCACAATCACATAGCTAATACAGTAATTGCCAGCGATAGTAACTATTGCGTTACTTCAATTTGTTTTTTAGTTTGTTAAATAACTCAGCTGCTCCCAATATAAAATAAGTTAAATGAATGAATTGGACACTTTTCTATTTGTCACTAGTCTGTTTTCTAGCTGACTGTTCTGTTACAAACTCGGCAAGTTTTCTGAAAGAGTTGCGTGGAGTTAAATGGTTTAATGTTCAATTGGCTTGCCATATATGTTGATCTGGGGCTCCTGTCTAGTCACTAAGGCTATGGAATCAGATTAGTGCCAAAAAAATTTCATTAAATTCATACTTCAGTGTGGTTTCTAATTTTTTCGCTTGCACTCTTGCACTTTTCTATTGAAAAAAAAAAAATGTCCGCTTCATTTGGTCTTCTGGCACTAGTTTCACTTTGGGGCGGCTCTTACTCCGGAGTTTTATTTATCTGAGTCATTTGTTAATCAGTGTTATTTAGCCACTGCTGAGTGTCTCTGCGTGGCTAAGGTTTCTTTATTTCTTATTTCTTTATTTGTCATTACAGTTCATATCAGTTTTTTTTTTCCCTCCATCAGGTCAAAAAGTTCCGCGTCCACGTGGAGGAGGGCGACATCGTTCACCGCCTCTACATCCGCCAGACCATCATCAAAGTCTTCCAGTTCATCGCCATCATCTGCTACACCATGTACTACGTCCACCGCATCCAGTTCAGCGTGAAGTGCTCGGTGGACATCGAGCGTCTAACCGGCTACCGCATGTACCACTGCGCCCACCCCCTGGCCACGCTCTTCAAGATCCTGGCCTGCTTCTACATCAGCCTGGTGGTGGTCTACGGCCTCATCTGCATGTACACGCTCTACTGGATCATCAGCCGCACGCTCAAGCGCTACTCCTTCGAGTCCATCCGCGAGGAGAGCAGCTACAGCGACATTCCCGACGTCAAGAACGACTTTGCCTTCATGCTGCACATGATCGACCAGTACGACCCGCTCTACTCCAAGCGCTTCGCCGTCTTCCTGTCCGAAGTCAGCGAGAACAAGCTGCGGCAGCTCAACCTGAACAACGAGTGGACGCTGGAGAAGCTCCGGCTGAAGATCACCAAGAACTCGCAGGAGAAGCTGGAGCTGCATCTCTTCATGCTGAGCGGCATCCCGGACCCGGTGTTTGAGCTGCTGGAGCTGGAGGTGAGCCCGTGAAAGTTCTAACGTCCTGAAACTAAAGGCAAGTTTACTTTGCTTGTTTGGGACGAGTAGCGTCGAATTTACGAACGAGTAACACGCCACTTAACAGAGACAGAAGTCAGATCAAACTAAATACAATCATTAATATTACAACAAACAGAAACTACAAATCACAACCGGTTAGCTTAGCACTAATAAAATGTGTAATCAAAGCAGTCGAAACTGAAGAACACGGGCAAGAAGTAAAAAATCCAGGTAACAAACACAATCAACACGCTCGGTGCAACGACTCTTGGGCAATGAAGTTCTGATCACTAGAATTTACTGTTTTACTAGAAGTTAGTAAAACAACATCAAAATGATACGAGTCACATGTTAGGTTAGCTAAGTAAAGGCCAAATAGTGTGCTTAGGAGAATATTAATGTATTTGAACCAAAAATGTAAAAAACTAAAATTGTATTTATTTTTTTAGTTTTTATTTTGTGCCTAAAAATCAGGGGTGTGCTTATATTCGCGTAAATACGGTATTTTGTGCATCTTAGCGGCTGAAGCTACCTAATTTTTACTCTCTTGAATTGAGAAGAAATAAACGGCAGGTTGAATCAGAAGCTTGATGGCTTTGTGCAAATGTGGGCGTGGCCAAGCTGCTCCTCCTTGGTGTCCATCCTGATTGTCTACTCCGTATGTCAATCAAAAGATCTCACAGACGTTCTTCTGGGTCTCAGGTGCTGAAGCTGGAGCTGATCTCGGACGTGACCATCCCACCCATCATCGCTCAGCTGAGTGACCTGCGGGAGATGTGGCTGTACCACACGCCGGCTCGGATCGAGGCTCCGGCTCTGGCTTTCCTCCGGGAGAACCTCAGGTCCCTGCACATCAAGTTCACCGACATCAAGGAGATCCCGCTGTGGATCTACAGCCTGAAGAACCTGTGTGAGCTGCACCTGACGGGGAACCTGAGCGCCGACAACAACCGCTTCATCGTCATCGACGGCCTGCGGGAGCTGAAGCGGCTCAAAGTGCTGCGTCTGAAGAGCAACCTCACCAAACTGCCCCAGGTCTGAGGCCACGCCCTGCCCCGCCCCCTCCTCACACTGAGCTCCGTCTCCTCTGCGCAGGTGGTGACGGACGTCGGCGTTCACCTGCAGAAGCTGTCCATCAATAACGAGGGTACCAAGCTGATGGTCCTCAACAGCCTGAAGAAGATGGTGAACCTGACGGAGCTGGAGCTGGTGCGCTGTGACCTCGAGAGGATCCCGCACTCCACCTTCAGCCTCCACAATCTACAGGTACCACCATCACCATCATCATCATCATCATCATCACACACAACCCAAGGTGTAAAGAGTACTCAAATGTAGTAAATTAAACAAAAAAGTACTTTGATGTGATTCGCCTCTCAGTCTCGGAGGCAATTTTATTATTCAGCTTCAACAAAGCTGGTTCTCAAAGTTATTAACTTATTCTACCTCATTTTGGACTGTAAATGAAGCCAGCGATGATAAACGGTGAAAAAGATGGCAACTTGTCGCGCACAATTACAATGTAACAACTAAGTAATAGTAAGTGTCCGTTTAAATGAAGTTGAGTAAAGATACAGATACTCAGTCACAAATGTAGTCAAGTAGAGAGTAAAAGTTGCTTATTTTTTTGATACTCTGCAAAGTACGAAGTATGTCAATTTACTCAAGTACCTACTTAATACCACTGCTCAGAACAACTCTTGTGTTGACTAATTGACATGGATGGATAGAGAGAGAAGGATCGAGGGAGAGAAAAAGAAGGGAAGGCTTTAATACTACGTGGGAAAGTTTTATAGCATAATATACAAATGAAAATGCACATCAGAGCAGTACTGACACTACAATGTTTTTTGCTATAAAATATATATGCTATAAAATTATATATACATATATATATTTATATATAATTACGTGTGTGTGTGTATAAATGTATTGACGTGTACACATAACTGCAAGTAGTAACGTGGGGGTTTGGCCTGTAGATTAAAAACTGATATAAATTATATAACTGATAAAGGCTTAGATGAGAATATTTGGGGGGTTGTTTTTTTATTTTTAGATTTTTTTTTATTATAATTATTAATAAACACATTTCTATCTCTTATTGCCAATTTGGTTTTAATCAAACTGAACCCGAGACAGAGTCGAGTATGGAGTAATAATATGCCTGATTTGGTGGTGCGACGTCTTTCCACAGGAGATCGATCTGAAGGACAACAACCTGAAGACCATCGAGGAGATCATCAGCTTCCAGCATCTCCACAGACTGGTGTGTCTCAAGCTCTGGTACAACCAAATCGCCTACATCCCCATCCAGATCGGCACCCTGGTCAACCTGGAGCGGCTCTACCTGAACCGCAACAAGATCGAGAAGATCCCAGCGCAGCTCTTCTACTGCCGGAAGCTGCGCTACCTGGATCTCAGCCACAACAATCTGACCAGCATCCCCTCAGACATCGGCTGCCTTCAGAACCTGCAGTACTTCGCCGTCACCGCTAACCGAGTAGGTTCACCGCTAATGCGCACGCTCACCCTAAGAGCCAATCACTGATCATCTGATTACTGACAGCCAATCAGATTCACCCTAAGAGCCAATCACAGTGGTTTACAGACAGCCAATCACAGTTTACTGACAGCCATTCAGATTCACCCCATGAGCCAATCACAGCTGAGTACAGCCAGCCAATCCAGTAAAATTGTCAAATACCATGTTGCCATTAATATAGCCATTGAAGCTAAAGATGGCGTAAAAAAAATCAAACAAATAAATAAATTAATCTAATCAGGATATTTCCTGTCACCCAATCAGATTCACCCACTCAGGATGTTTACTGACCTCAAATCACATTCACCCTAATAGCCAATCGGGATGTTGCTTGGCAGCCAATCATATTCACCCTAAAAGCCAATCAGGATGTTTCCTGGCAGCCAATGTCATTTTCACCCAAACTGCCAATCTGTTCGTTTCCTGACAGCCAATTAAATTCATCTCGATGGCTAATCAGATTGTTTCCTGACAGTCAATCAGTATCAGACTAAAATCCTTTTTATGTTCTTTTTACTCTGATTTACCAAATGATTTGTGCCGTAATTTATAGTCACTGAATAGAATATTCACTCAAGCATGTAAGATTTAAAGAACATTGATTCTTGAATATACAGTATGTTGTTTTATATAGTTCTCATCTATCTTTAATCTTAGAATTTAGATTTTGTTGTGTTTAGTGAGACCAGATTCGTTTACTTTTCTTATCAGATATTTTAAGCGTGTGACAGATGTTTCTAGCGAGCGAAGGGAGAATTCAGAAGCAAAGTCTCGCAGGCCATGTGCTCCGCGTTTGTCATGCGCCGCGGACGCTTTAGTCAAGGGTGTGTGTTCAGCAGAATGTGCGGCATGTTTCTGAAAATAGCCGATTTGTGTGTGTGTGAGAGACAGAGAGAGAGAGGCAGAGGAGGCAAACACACACACACACACCTTAGTTGTGTAATTTGTGGAGAATTGATGAGAACTGAAACTTCATCCGTGTGTGTGTGTGTGTGTGTGTGTGTTTTCTGGGAAAATAAGTAATTATCTCCAGAGTGAAAGGATCATTTATCTCTCTCTCTCTTTCTCGCTCTATCACTGTCTCATTATTGCTCTTCACTTTCTTTCTGTCTCTTTTCCTCAGTCTTTAACTCTTTCTCACTCTGTCTTGCTCTAACACGCTCTTCTCACTCTTTTTTCTTTCCTTCTTCCTGTCTTTTTTTCCTCAACCTTTCTTGCTCTCTGTACCCTCTACATTTGTCTCAAAGGATTTCATTTTTCTCATCTTTCACACTCTCTTTCTCGCGGTATTTTTTCTCACATTACCTACTTTTTCTCATCCACTTTCTTTTTTTTTTTTTTTCTCTCTCTCTCACACACACACACACACACACACACATTTAATTTGAGTTTTTACTGTGTACGTTTAACAGTACTTTTTAAATCATGTTATAAAAACATATGTACTATATAAATAAAATTATATACAGTATTTTAATAATAACTTGTGACTCAAATCAATGACATTTTACGTAAAAATAAATAAATAAATAAATACGGTTACGTTTGTTAAATAAAGAAAAAAATTGTATTTTAAAGAAGTTAACTTAGTTTAGCCAGGAAAAAAAAAACATTTTGTTTACTTGTATAATGTTTACTAATAAAATATAATACTTATTTTGGCAGGGTGCTTTGAGTCGTGTGAACACTATTTATATATATATATATATATATATATATATATATATACTGTATATTTCAATAATCCTACTTCTTGTCGTACGTGACACAGCCTGTGTAAAGGTGTGTGTGTGTCCCGTCAGATCGAGATGCTGCCGCCCGAGCTGTTCCAGTGCAAGAAGCTGCGGACGCTGAACCTGGGCAACAACTGTCTGACGGGCAGTCTGCCCTCGCGCTTCGGCGAGCTGAGCGGCCTGACCCAGCTGGAGCTGCGGGGCAACCGGCTGGAGGGGCTTCCTGTGGAGCTGTCCGAGTGCCGCCTGCTCAAGCGCTCCGGCCTGGTGGTGGAGGAGGACCTGGTCAACACGCTGCCCCCCGAGGTCAAGGAGCAGCTCTGGAGAGCCGACAAAGAACAAGTCTGACCTTCACACACACACACACACACACTGCCCTCTGCAGGCGCGGAGGAGTGTTGAAACCAGTGCCTATGTCGTGCCCGCTGGCATTGTGAGCAATATCTCAGACTGTGCGCCGTTTCCTTCTGGTTCTGTCCAATCAGGGAAGACTTGACGAACGACGAATGTGCCAGGTTTGTGTAATAGGACTTTAAATCCTTTGAATGCCAAAAAAGGAAAAAAAAATGAAAACGTAGGTCATGTGATAAATCCGCTCCATATTCGTTTGCTTGTAGTGAATGTTCGTGTAAAGACGCAAAGCGAGAACTTTGAAGTCCCGAGGACTGTCGTCTCCAATGAAGTCGAGGCCTTTGTTTTTGGTCTGTTCTCGCCATTTTATTTTTGTAGGCTTTTTATTTGCTTCTCTGGTCAGGTGACCTGGATGTTCTTCCTCGTTGGTCGACTTCTGAAGCGTAACCGGTGCGTTCTGGTGTTGATTCCTGTCAGCCATGGCCTTACTCTTGACTGAATGCTGGAGGACGTTTTAAAATACTAGTTCTATGTTGTTGTTTTTTAGTTTTGGTTTGTTTTTATTTTTTTTTAAGTTTTACAAAAAACAAAAATAGGAACAAAAAACGAAGCGTATGACTCCTACAGACGTGCATGTTTGCGGGCATCTTAAACCGTACCTGTTTGAGTTGTTGTGTGATGTACTCTGCTCCACGAGGCTTTAAACCAAACCAAGTAAACTTTTTTGAGAAACGCGTCTTTTCTTTTCCAAACCGGTTTTTCGCCGTTGCGTGTGTGAATGAACGGCTCCTCGAGTGACGATGCTCAGGCCTCATGAAAACCACCCACAGGAAGGTGTTAATGGAAGCCATCTGGTGAAAATGCCAAGCCTTCAGCGCTTCTGGAGCTCTAGAACTTTAGAAAAAAAAAAACGCCCGAAAAAACCTGTTTGCTATGCGACGAAAAGCTTTTTTTTTCTCAACAAAAGAAACACAACAATGGATATATAATGTATCAATGCTGTGACCGGTGAGCAAGCACACTTGAGACAATGGCAAGGAAAGCAAACCAAATATGGACTTAGATTAGTGGCAAAATTATTTCTTCACATTTTGGAGCAGGACTTTTTTTCGTTTCGTTTAACAATTTTAAAGCTCAACAGATTTTTCCATTTCGACTTTAGGCTCTAGTTTCACGCGGGGGTGGTACTTAGTCTTAGTCCTTGTCCAGGAAGTGGAAGATGTTTTTGTTTGTTTTTCGTAAAAGGCGGTTTAATAATTTTGGCAAGAATTTGATTCCTTGGAAAAACAGAGATTTAACACCTGCTGTGTGACTTCAGTGCTGGCGGTTCCTGATGATGTTCTAAGGTGAGACGTGCTGCCCGATGTAGATCAGCTGATACATTCAACAGATCACTTCCTGGCAAAAGTTTCACTTTCTCATCCACCAACACATTGTTAATAAGCAAAGAGGTCGTCTTTATTATTCACAACACTGCTAGAGGAGGAGTCAGCAACACCGGGTCGCCCGTAAGTCCCAACTCACACTTTTTTTACTTTTTATCCTTAATTTATCCTGCTGCAATCGTGCAATATTTTAAATATAAACATTTTTATTAAATGTTTAAAAAAATAAATAAATGTTTTTTTTAAGTATTATTTTGTTCAAGTTTTTTTAATTATTTTATTACAGGGGTTCGTTCTGCATCATTTACCATTCCCATCATTTCCCAAAATCCCATGATTAACAACCTCGGAGAAGCCTGTCTGAATTTGTGTCTAGGGGCTGCGCCGATTGTTCCCTTTTTTTGAAAATCAAAATATGGAAGTCACACTATAAATTGTCCATCACTTACCACCCGGAAGCATCGGGTTTGGTCACATACAAGCGCTCGCCCAGCAGGAGTCAGCGACGAGCCGAAGAGATGACCATGGGAGTTTAATTTTAAAACAACTGTTTACAGCTCATCTTAATATGCACTAGAAAGAGTGTACATTTTTGTTATTTAAATTTGGTATTTTTATTCATATATTGTTACGTTCCTTAAGGAGCATAATTTACATTTAGACTTATTAGGACCCTATAAATTGACCCAATGACTAACCCTTAACTGTTGGCATCTTATTAGCATTGTCATTTCTCTAGCTTCTGTGATGTTCTGACTGCTCCTTGACAGATTCTCAGTGCTTTAGCCGCTATTATGTCCAGCTTCTCAAGAGCCGTCTTGGCTGCTGACCCGTATGCTATGCTCCCGCAGTCTAATCTTGATCTTATCAAACTTGTATGTGTGCATTTCATTGATTGATAGTCACCCCCCCCCCCCATTCTGATTTCTCATATTTATGACTCTTTTTCCATTTCTCCTCCACATGTTTCATGTCATTCTCGTTTCAAAGTGTGCCGTTAAAAAGCTAAACATTAGTTTACGTCTTCCAAATGTCTGCAATATAATTTGAATGTTATTCTTTCTCAATTTTTCTTTGCCTAAAAATCATTACTTTTGCTTTGTCCACCGAAAAATTTAAAACCCATTTTCTCAACCTGCATGATACTATTCTGTACTTTCTTGACTAAATTCTTTTGTTTTCTTCCTCTTTTCCAAATTGCTGAATCCTTTTTGCAAATCTGCAAGAAGTGATCTTCCCGTGTTCGGCTGCACATTCTGCAGTGGGTTTCATGCGGGGTGGATCTAGGCATGGGCTAGATGGGGCAATGCTCCGCTAAATTGTGACTGCCCCCCAAACATGATGGTATACAAAATTCCGATGTTCATAAAAAACGGTTCGAGCACTCTTGTGCTTGGATCCAAACCACAGTAAAAAACGAAAGAAGACGACGCTCGTTCTTTCAAAGTAGCTACTGATTTCCTGTAGTGTTGATCACTCGCCTGCCCTTCAGGAATCATTCACTAAGCGCTCGGTCAGGCCATCTGCAGGCTTTTAAGCAGATGAGGAGAGTAAGACTGTTACGGTTTGGGTGATGGTGTGAGACTTAAGAGTGCTTACACACTTAAGAGTGCTGGAAGTGAGTAGGTAGAACACACAGAGCAAAAATTGTGAACAAAGTGAATTTATTGACATTCAAGTGAAATGGTGAAACCAAATGACAGTGATAAAACAAAGTGAATCAAAAATACCAATAAGGTGGCGTCAAATAAAAGGAAATGGGATTCCTAACTAACTATAACTAAACAACTACATTTTCTGAAATCAACTGAAGCACCAGCACGAAGCTAAACAAGCACAAAGCAAACAAACCACCAGAGTGGACACCACCTCCAAACTTGCCCACATCTAAAGGAGCACATATGTTTTTGTATACATGTATATATTTGATGCTGCACGTCCGATGTCTGTGATTAGGAACCCGCCCCCTCTTCCTGAGTGACGGCGCGGCTCCTCCAATTAGCTCCCGACCTGGGAAAACCACTTTCCCCAGTCACACACGTAACAAAGACATTAACCAGCATGCCTGCACTCGGTGCTAAAAGAAAGAGAACAACGAGCTCACTGCTCACAGATAGCGTTACTATGTCCACTGTAGGCCATGTAGACGACTCCATGACTCCTTGCCAGGCTCTGAAGAGAGCTCCTCAACATTATGGACAAGATTCTCAAAAAGCAATCTTGATCTCATGAAAGCAGTTAATTCCCTTCAACCTCAATCTCCCTCTTGAGGAAGTGACAGTGACAAACTATCCAATGAAATTCTGGTAGGAAAAATAAATGTTGGAAAAAGAATTTAAAAATCCTAGGTCATCCTCGTCCATCTGCAACTCATTTAAAATTAACCACACTTATTCCAAAACAAATGACACCGGCCAAACAGTTAAGTGTTGATGAGGAGTTGGCAAATGTGATAGCCAGTGACTTTCGGCCTTTTTACATTGTGAAGGACAAAGGATTTAAAGCTGTATGCTTTACCTAGTAGAAAAACCTTATCCCAAACGATCATTCCACATCTTTTTACGTTTTTACGTATTTTGGCGTGACAGGGCCAAAAAAGTTTCAAAAGTTTGCCTGATAACTGACTGCTGGACATCCAGGCTGGCATCCTGCATTCTTGACTGCTTTGAGTTTTCAGAGAGACAGACAGCGGAGCTAATACGGGTGGCTACACAGTGGCAGGTAGAAGACAAAATGGTGTGCTGTGTTGCAGATAATGCAGCAAACAAATGAAAAGCCATCAAAATACGTCAGTGGACCCACCACCCATGGCATACAATTAATTTTTAATGATCAAAGACGCTCTGAGGGTGGTCAAACCAACTGTGGACAAAGTGAAAGCCATCGTAGAGTTCTTCCACAAAAGTACAATCGCCACAGAGAAGTTGAAGTCCAGATGGGAATGCCCGAGCTGAGACCCAAACAGGAGTGTGCTGCAAGGTGGAACTCAACATTTTATGTGTTGAAACGCATACTTGAGTCAAAAGATGCCATCATCTCCACCCTGGCTGTCAGTGCTCCTCTTGAAATCCCAAGTCAAGAGGATTGGGAGACAATAAAAGAGGTCTGCACCATTCTAGAGCCTTTTGAGGAGGTGACTATGGAGATCAGTGTCGAAAGGTACAGAGAAATGTTCTTTTTACTTTAAGTGCAAATTATTAATTAAATTATATTAAAAAAAAACATGTATCACACCATATTTTATTATTCCAAATCTGCCCTTGTGAGAAGACAGCGAGGGAAGCGGCGAGGCTCTACGAGCAGATGGAGAAGGAGCTTAAAGATCTCCAGATCCGCAGAACTGTAGATGTACAGCATCTTCTAAATAGGTCTGAATGGATTCTACAAACAAGCAACATGTTAAAAAAAAAACAAAAAAAACAATAACCTTCCTCTACCAAACATTCCAGGGCCGACCAACAGCCTTGTCTGGCCCTGAAAACACGAACCAAGTAGGGTGAAACATCTACTTGGGTGATGGTGGAGGATTTTTCAGATCTGCTGTGTAGTCGGGAGAGGAACGCCTGTCTAAATTCATGTGCTGAAGGTGTCTCTGCGAGTGGAGAAGGGGCTGCTGACCGTAATGCATGACCAGCTGAGGCAGGGAAACCCCAAGAACCAGATGAACATCTCTGCTACCGACCTCCAGCAGCAAAACGAAAATCTGAGCCATGTGACTTGCACCAGGACAGTCTATCACACCTGAGATGCCTCTTTGTGCAAAAACTGTCAAAGACAGAACCATAATAACGGCAGAAGATATCACAAAACAGCAAATGAAAGGCATCAATGCTGCCGCTGGTCCAAAGACAAAAGATACATTGAACAAATAGCACTGTTTGCCGATATATGAACTCTGAAAGATCCAGAAGAAATGATTGAGCTCATACCACTAAAAGACCAGAAATGGGGGGGGGGCATTGTGCTTAATTGTTTAAGAGCCAAAAAACGAAAAACAACACACTTGGTCCCAAAGCCACACAAACTCATGTTTCAGACATTGGAGTTTTGCCGATCTTCTGATCCACGTATGCCTGAGAGCAGCTATTCTCCACCATGAACGTTAAAAACAAACACTGCTCACGCCTCACAGACGACCGCGTTAAGATGAAAGTGACTTCCTACAACCCTGATGAAATGAAATATGAAATGAAAAAAGAAGTCCCATTAAGCAATCAGGCATTTATTTTACAAATATTTCTTCTCGTTCTTCAGTGAAATAGTGCTCCATTTCATTGATAAATTCAGGTCAAAGCCCAGCTACACGGCAGGAAGACCCAAAGGCAGATGGCGATGTTTGCAAGATGGATAACTTATATACAACTTTTTATTTCAAAGATCTTCAACTCTGCGATGTAAAAGTTGTCTTGTTGTAAAAGTTCAAATGTGTTCAAGCAATAAATAAAAATGTATTATTCGAACTGCATGAATTTTAATTTGCAACACACTATTTTAAACGTGTAAAGATATATAGACCAACATAATTTCAGAGGTCAAAAAGTGATTGCGGCTCCCAGTGTTTATTACAACCATAACTATCTCTGAATATAGACTTTAATGCTTTATTTTCATGAAAGAGAAAAAAAAAGGTTGTACTTCACATGAATACAATGCGTCGCTATTGTGGCTTAAATTATGAAAGGCTTTACACATCATTATTCTGTGTTTCTCAACAGAAATGTGTGGATCACCAATGAGCAACTGTTGATTCCACTGGTGAACAAATCTGGCCAATCAGAGTGCTTTTTTAGTTGTTGTTGTTGTTTTATTTCTTTGTTCCTTTTGTTCTTGCCAAGCTGCTTACATGGCCATTTAAATGTCTACAGAGGAAGAGAAAGAGGATACAAAACTTGACTGTTCTTCAGCTCAGTTGTGAGGTTTCTATACTTTCTGTTCCGGAAGTTCAGAATCAAATAAACTCACAAAAGCAATTCAAATGCATAAAGGCACAAGCATAGCCTGTGTCAGTGTGTGAACCCGACAGTGTGGGGACAGTTAGGGGGTCTCTGGGGTGTAAAGGCTTTAACAGAAAAACGTTAAAACAGTGATCTTGTTTCTTGGTTTCAGAGTAAACCGCAGTAATGCCGTTTAAGCAGAGGAACGGAATCAGCAGAACTTTACTTCTCTGACCAAAACTGAATTACAATCCACGGAGAAGACAAGGACGTCACGCAAGCTACACATCAAACGGCACGAGTTGTTCAAGTTCTGAGCATTTGTAAGGCGCTTTTCGCAGTTTTAACTGTCTTAATGTGCACAAAAAGTCTATTTTGAAAAAAGTCTAGTGTACAGGATTGCACCCACAACAATAAAAGTCATTCTTCTGCCACCGTTCGAGACCCTCAGCGTCACTCACTTTGGGCACGACATAAAAAAGCTGATCTGATTTTCAGTTCTACCACATTCCAAATGGTTTATTCAACAAGGTCGGAGGGATTAGCTTCCTTTAGATGTGATTTTGACACTACTAAAATTCCAATTACATGATCAGATTTCCACAAACAAGCCCTGAATTTTGGCAAACTGCTCTACAACTACAACTTCTCGCCTCACAAAGCTTCACTCTGGAGCAGCAGGTACATTACTGTGAAAATTAAATCACGGTTTAAAACTTTATTTTGGTGGCTTCAGATTGGGTTTGGGTTCATTTGACCCGTTTTTTTTTTATATAAAACATTAGGTTTTAACTTTGAAACGTTTGCTTGGCTTATTAAGTGTATTCATCATATGAGGAAAAAAAAACCCCGATTCCGTTCACTTATTTGTAACATCACGTTACGTCAAAATGTCCCGTGTTAAAAGTTTAAATATAACAAAAAACGTCTTGAAAAAACAACTCCAACATTGGTCGAGTACATATGTTGTCTGTCTAGTGGACTTATTAAACTCTCTCCTTCCAAACTGAGACTCGAACTACTTCCCAGCTCCGACGAGGCTTCCAGAAAGAATCGCCTGTCCTTAAGTGGCTTGAGCCTAATTGGCAGCAGCTGGGTGTGATCATTACCAACCTCCCGCACCTGACGGCAATGAGGAGCACATTGACACGCCTGGGAACACGCTCGTGTGGGAGTACAAAACACAGCGATCTTCCAGTTCGCGTTTCTTTTCTTTGTCAGAACAAGTAATTTGACATAACATTTCCAGATTACAAAACACAACATTACAATAATGTATACAAAGAGTAAGGAGTATATACATATCGAACATTTCAAACCGAAGAAAAAAAAACAAGAAACAAAAAAGGAGAAGAATGAATAATAAAATTAACACACGTATAAAGAACAAAAAAAATTACAGAGCACAACACAGCTCGTTTGAAGCGAAGCGAACTCTGTTCGGTTAAAGTGAGCCAGAAAGAGAACCGTCAAAAAGTGATCCCAGTTTTTTTGCTGTTCACAACCTAGTGGACTCAGAGGACCTAGTTGTTTTTGCTCTTCAGCAATAAAGAAACCCCAGACCCTTTCTTGTTCACACATGAATCTGTCAATTCTGCAATCTCTCTCCTGCGATAGATTTTGCCCCTTTGTTGTACGTTGCTTAATGTGGTTCCATTAATACACATTTTCTTCCATTTGTGTTAGGAATAAAAGTTTTTTTTATTTATGAAAGCTTTTTTTAATAGGAACGTTTTTTTTATGGATGTTCTGGTTGCTTTAGGACAGTGTTTTTCAACCAGGGTGATGCAAAATATTGTCGGGTGTCGTGGGAAATACTCCGATTTGTGTGCCCGTGCGGTGTTTCATATCCGAAGGTGGCAGCAGCAGGTAGCGATTTGCCTTGTATGTACTTACAGAGGAAAAAATTTGCATTCTCATGGCGAATCCGGGCTGGAACCTGGCTCGTTCCTGTGTTGGATGTCTTGCGCATAGTAAACTTTGTAGTCACGACTGTATGTGAGAACTCGCATATTTGCGGCTTTGTGTGAGGAAATGGGATCGGAGCATAAAGCCTTGCTGTTTCAAACGGGGGTCCAATGATTGTCACGCAGCTTTCATTTTAAAAACTAAAAACAGAGAAAGACTGACAGCTGTGGAGGAAGAGCTTCGTGTGTCTTTCATCAATTCCTGCCAGGATGTCTGCTCTGTGTTCAATCAAACAGGCCCAGGTTTCACACTGAGTCAGGATAAATATCAACGATTGTGAAGTACTTTTTGTCTTTGTTTTTGTTTGATTACTATTCAAGATGTCTGATTTAACCTCATTCTTCAAGGAAAAAAAGAAAAGGCTTATATTAACAATATAACAGTTGGATTGTAAATATTGGGCTTTTTTCCACATTTTCAGCTGGTGGTGTACCGCAGGACACCTGTGCCTTGGCTCGAAGTTTGAAAAACACTGCTTTAGGAAATATGTAAAGGGAATGGCAAGGGTACATAAGTCTGGACAATCCTTTTGGATTTGGATAAGAGAGAGAGCGCGTGAGAGCCAGTGATTGAGGGATCTTTGAGTAGACAGAAGACGAGAGCCGACTCTCAGATCTACACTCTTTGATGCGTTTTTTGACAAAATTATCCTGAGATAATTAGTTTCATTTTCACATTGGTTTTACAATGAAGGCAGACTGTGTTTCATCTATTACAGTAAACCTTTTTTCAGTCTGTTGGCATAGACTAGAGCTAGGATTGTATAGTCCACAACACACGCTTGTGACAATCCTCATCGAGCATGTCAGCCAGGTTCAGCCAAAGATAGCGGTTAAGCACCACAAAATTCCCCATTGACTTTCCAATGCCCTGACCTACCTTACGAGACGCCTCCAGCGCGTATTCCATGACCTTCTCCGCCCGGCGTATGAGGTGCTCGTCCTCCTCCACGACCCTCACACTCTTCATGTAGTCCACGCGCTTTAGATCCTTGTGGACCTCTATAAAGTAGTACGGTGTCGTGGTCCGATGCCCGTAGAGCCACTTCTCAACTGTTTTGAATTTGTTTGTTTTGCTTAATTGATATGGGTTTGGCCTAATTATGTTCAGGTGATGGCAATTTCCTGTTTTGTATTTAAAGGAGGAAAAGTTGCTCTGTTTGTGATGTGAAGTCTGTAGAAAAGACTGGTGAATTCAGTTTATTGTTTTGCCATGCCTTTTTTTATCGTTTGTACCTGTTTTTGGATAGGGAGTTTAGGGAAGAAACTCTGTATTTCTGTTTGAATTATTAGAGCATTTAGAGGGTTTTTCCAGAGATTTTTCGTGGTGAAACATTGCACTCTTTATTTTGTGGTGAATGAGGGAAAATCAACAATTTTCTCAAAAATCACCATTGGCGTTCTGGCCTGTGCAATCACCCTAGAGGTTGTAACACTACCAAGAAACAAGATCACCGTTTTAATATTAACTTCACTTCATAGTCCTCAAAGGTGAAGACTCCACAGCGCAATCATCCTCTTTAGATGAAGGCACCACGTTGAATTGAAATTGAATTGAATTGAAAAATCCTTTATTAGTCCCACAGCGGGGAAATTTCACGCCACAACAGCAACAACAAATCCAAACAAATAAATAAACAAACATCACCATAAAGCACCGCAAGCTGAGAAGAGCCAGAGCCCCAGCTCCCATCATGTGCTCCTTCTACAGGGGCACCATCGAGAGCATTCTGACCAGCTGCATCACTGTGTGGTACGGCGCCTGCAATGCGTCGTGCCGTAAGACACTTCAGCGCATGGTGAGAGCAGCTGAGAAGATCGTTGGGGTCCCTCTCCCCTCCCTCCAGGACATTTAC
>MU204205.1:2056507-2087925 GCA_017309775.1 Paedocypris sp. Pulau Singkep
TAAGGACTTGCACTACTCCCTAAATTGCACTGACTTTGTTTGCACTATCATCTGCCATTCCTCACAAGTCACTTTACCTGTCACATAGGAATGCAAAGCAAACGTCACTTTATTACTACGACACCTTACTTTTAGTACTTGTAAGTTTTATGTTGAAATGTCATCTGTTTGTATCTGTTGTATCTAGGGACTGAGAGGATCGAAATTTCGATTTTCTGTATGTATGCACTGTACATATGGCAAAATTGACAATAAAGCTGACTTTGACTTTGACTTTTGATAATAAACAAACAAACAAACACAGACCGTAAATGAACAAGTAGCGCTGCCCGTCATAAGCAAGGCTTGTGGTTGAAGGCTTCCTTGGTGCAAATATGAGGTCTCATTTCAATTTTGTTTGTCTATAAATGAAACAGTTATGAAAATGAAAATTTCTTTTTTTTTTTAAAGTCACAAACTCTAATCTGAAATCTTCTGCTCTTAGTAGAAGTCCCATTTGGGGAAAAAAAAAAAAAAAAAAACGTCTTTCACATTTCCAAAATATGAGCAACATGGGTATTTTGTCCACTGTTACTTGTCGTGTTGCTCCGCCATTAGAAGTCCTCACTTGGTGATGTTCGTAGTGGCTGAAATGAAGCCACCCAACTTCAATTTTTCTTAAAGTCTTTTCTGCTGAATTATTCCCGGTCCTTGCCATTCCTGTGCTATTGTGGACACATCGAAGGAGTCGCAAAAGCCACGTTTTCTCTTTGAGTTCATTTTCCGCATTCCTATCTTGTTCCTTAGGCTTTGTAAAAGGTTTTCTTTGTCGGTGCTGCGCTCTGCTTGTTTACAGAAGGACAAGACAGCAATTTGATCACCTTATGAAGGAATATATTTGGCCATTTGTTCATCAGTCATAATAACTATTACTTCCTTGTCAACCTGCAAGCATTAATAGCAGATAAACCACTTTAAATATTAAATTAAACATACACACACACACAAACAGTGTAATCAAATAGATTTCTTCATACCTTGTCTCTTTGCAGATTAAGAATGTTCTCTTTTGGGACATTTCTCGACCTCAAAAATTGCAGAAGATCTTCCTCCATTGCCCAACAAACCAACTAACTCCAACTATAGGTCAACAAAAAAGATGTCTTAGTCTTCCAATCATGTGCAATCCAACCCGCCGGAAAAAGATTAAAATGGAATTTCTTTTCCCCATGCTCCTTCGGCGGCTCCGTAAAAGAGTAACACCTACTGAAGTGAAGTTTGAATTGACCATCTTCTGCAGAAAAAAAGGAATACGAGACCAAGATCACTGTGAGGACGGCACAAAACAATTTCACCTTGTGCATATTGACGAATGGCAACCTGAAGTTAATCCGAAGTAAATTCAACAAACACACACGTCACGTCGCCGCGATTCAACGAATGTCAGGTAATGGCGTTTTTTTTTTTGGGAGCACCGAGGAACAGGAATGGTGCGTATAATTGCTGTGACGGTAAGGGTGTCGCTTCTTGAGAACTGGCGAGATTCTCCTCAGAATCAGGTGGATCCTGATTAGCTGCAGACTTAACCAACCTGTGCCAGTAGTGACGATATTGACAGACTTTAACTAACGTACCTGAAGTGTGTGTGTGTGTGTGTGTGTGTGTGGTACAAAATGGTGATGTGAAAATCTCACAGAAAGGTCTAGGGTGTTGTGCTTTAAAAAACGTTCTATTAGGAGCCACAGGAGTGTAAAATCGGCTCCAAGGCATCAACGCGGCGGGCAGGGGGGCTCGGCCACAGGTCTCCCAACGTCCGCCCTGACCTCCATCACTCTGGTGCATAAGGCCGCAGTCCAGGTAGCCAGACCCGGTGATTGCCCGAGGCACAGCACGCAGCTCCGACCTCCGCAAGTCGTGCACATCTTAATGCCCTCAACACCCGACTGGGCCAGTAGTTATGCCACCCGGTCGCTTCTGCATCCTGTCAGGTAAAACAGGCTGCGCTGTGACTTCTAGGGTGAAGAAAAGGATTCTGACGTGGAGAGCGCAGGCGCTTGGGACGAGGTGGGCGGGCGTGCGCTTTCGCTCTGGCAGCATGTTCGCTGCGTAATTTTACTTGACTTCAGTGAGTTTGAGGAAAACGGGGTTTCCCATGTGTAATGTCGATGTGAACGTTCTCGAAAAGGAACACATTGCACACATTATAATAAAACAAACAAACAAACACAAACCATAAATAATTAGCGCTGCACATCATGAAAGGGGTTGCCACCCGTCCCTTGAAACATGGAATTGTCCCGTATTTCAGACCATAATTGCGTGTCCCGTTTTTAATCCATACGAAACGGGTTTTGTCCTGATTTCTTCATCGCCTTATGTAAATCATCCCTCACGCATTTTATGAAATGCTCCTTTTCTACTTTTGATCAGGTAATACTCAACGTCATTGTTGATCGGTCTTTTTATGGGATCAAGTGGGTGCGGGTGGCAGCAATTTGTGTGCGTGAGTGCGCCCATGTGTAAAAAAAAAAAAAAAAAAAAACTAGTAAATTGCAACTTTCTAAATTTTTTAAGGAGAAATAGTCTATATGAAAACTTTACTAGCGAATATTTGGAGCTAATGTGTGCATGTGGTGTTTCAATGATTGGATTGTTGTTACTACAAAAAATTACAAATATTTTATTTTTACCCAATAAAATACGATTATAATTAAGCCTGTTGAGTTGTAAAAGTGAAAGACTGACTGTTTTTCAACGAGACTGTTTATTTTAATGTTTCGGTGTTCATACTTTCCTGAAAACACTTGAGACATAATATAAAAACATCCACGTGACTCGTGGCCCCGCAACCACAATCTCACGAGCGATTTCCCGAATAAAATCACAACATAAAAAGTGCACAAAACGATGAAATGAAATATGGTCTTTTTCTTAACAAGAAAAAATGACACAAAAACGGAACTTGTTGCTCCTTATTAATTGAGAGGAAACACCATAAAAAACACATCTGGAGCCATCAAAATAAAAGTTTTAATATAAAATAAATGTCTTCCTTTAACAAATGAAGGAACACAAATACACACTCTAAAACAGTGGAGAGTAAAGTCTTTGTGTTTGTGCAAAACAGTTAAAGGAACAGCTTTCTCACAAAATGTATGTTGTTGTTTTTTTTGTATATTTTTGCCTTTGCTTTGACTTGACTTTTTCATCTGCCAACACAACCACGAGGTGAATCTGTACCGCCCCCTGCTGGGCAACGAGCGCACTGCTTCATTAGGTTAATCACGGTTGTGTTAATTAGCAGGGCTCGTCTTTATTATTCACAAGTGCTAGAATAAGATGTCACTTTGTCAAATCACAGTGTTTTTTTAATAAATCTAGCATGGCGGGTAGCTGAATGTTTTACCTGTGGAATGTTTGCTCTGGTGAATGTTTATCGAAGGGTCATCGACGGTCGCGTGCGCTCACTGTGCAAAATCCAATTATTGCGTCACGTGGTTGCAGATTAACGGAATGAGACCACGTGATCAGAGAGAGAGAGAGAGAGAGAGAGACTGGCTCTTCGTCTCACATCATCTTCCTCGCTATGGACGTGCTGACAGATTCAGACGTTCAGAAGGTAAGAAACCTCGAATTTTCGAAGTTACCAAACCAATTTTTACAACCTCGCGAGTACTCGCGAACCGCTTATTCATGTATGTTCTTCTAACGTGTTTTTTACGCGAATTTATTTTATTTGTAAACCTATACCATATCTCTATGTATGCATGTTGTCCTATGCAGACGATTATGAGCTTTAGCAGAGTTTGGATGCAGAGATGTGGTGAACTGACGTCAACACGCGTGGAGAAACTTTCACGATGCGAGTGTTACATAACCGTCGGTGCACGCGTAGTTCGTAAAGGTTTGGGTTTTTTAGCACGCAGCAACGGCTTAGTACTTTTATATTTAGTTTTGAGTGAATAAATCAACTAAAAACCTGGACGTTGGATGTTTCGTTGTAATAATTTTGCTGAAACGAATGATCAAAAAGGTTTAGAAGGATGTTGTTATTTGTGTGTCACGTGAAATCTGATGCTTTTCTCATCGCGTTCGCGTTTGAACCAATCACAACTTTTTAAATCCGCTGAACAAGTTTGGAATTATTTTATGTATTAACTCAAAAGCTACTCATTGTTTAAATATAGTTATTACATTTTGCTAATTGTACTGAATTTATTAAGCTTAAGAGATTTTTTTTTCGTAGATTTTCTTTATATGCCTAATTTTTGGAACATATTTTCCAGTTCCTTACTATAAATTAATTATTTCCAGAAAAAATGAAATGTATTATAATTTAAATTCAAATACGTTAATTAAAATGATTTTTCAGAATCTAATAATCAAAATGATACTTTTTATGAAATTATATATACATTTGATTACCGTAGTATGATTTTAATGTAGACATCTAAACATGTAAATGATCTGTTTGTCTTTTCATCCGTCCGTCTATTCCGTGTAGTTCCGGAAGGATGGCTATCTGGTGCTGGAGGGTTTCCTCTCCTCAGAAGAGTGTGATGCTCTTCGTGGTCGTATGAGTGAGATCATCGAGAGGATGGATGTTCCGGAACACTGCAGGACGCAGTTCTCCACCGATCATGACGAGCAGCTGAAAACACAGGTGAGTCGACTCAAACTCCCACAATGCATCAGTGTTCTGAGCTAGTGTGAAAAAAAGCACTGCCTTTTGCTTCCACACGCAAACAAATGTATTTCTGGACACAGATGCAGGTGAGACTCCGGCCTGTTGTCCCGAGCGCAGACTTTTAACTTGTATGTTTCGTCCTTCATCCAGGGAAACGCAGACTATTTCCTCACAAGTGGAGACCAGATCCGTTTCTTCTTTGAGAAAGGAGTGTTTGATGATAAAGGCTGGTAGTTTTGATGTATGTATATATTTCGCAGAGAGAAATGCGTCTAACCAGACTGTGTTTTCAGGAGGTTTCATTGTGCCAAAAGAGCGCTCCCTGAACAAAATCGGACATGGTGGGCATTTCAAAAGTCTCGTTAAAGTAGATTCTTTCTGGTTGAGATCGGAATCTTGTTCTTTCCAGCTCTTCACGCGTACGAGCCGCTGTTTAAGTCCGTCACACACTCGGCTAATGTCCAAGTAAGGAAAAGACAAGACACTCACACACATCTGTGTCAGTGAAAATAATGAGAGACAAAAAGACCTAACCAACATGTATTTTTTTATTTTACAAATTTTTTTTTACGTATTTTAAAAACTTATATTTAACAATATTAGACTATGAATATGCCATTATTCACACTTTATATGCTATTCTATTCATGATTGGATGGATGGATGGATAGATAGTTAGTGAGAGAGAGAGAGAAATACTAGAACTTTTATTTATCCCGCAAATGAGAAATATACATTTACTGCAGAATAAAATACAATAATAATAATTATTATTATAAAAACAACATTATTATTATTAATTATGATATATTATAGCATAACATTATATACGTACACGTTGTTTTTCTTGAAACTGTTGATGGGGCTATATCAAATAGGCAGCACTAATTTATTATGCTTTTCTTCAGCCTTTAATAGTGGTGACTTTTCTGTTTAAAAAATGAATTCAGCAAATCAATAATGATGAGTTGTGAAATTGATTTGACGTGTACGACGTTTATCTAACGTGAAATGTGTGTTTCAGAACGTGGTGAGAAAGCTGGGGCTGGTGAATCCGGTTGTTTTACAGAGCATGTACATCTTTAAGGTCAGACTTCAATCTTTGTGTAATTCACTTCAAACATAAATGTCTTTCTTATATTCATGGTGTGTTTTTTTGGGGGGGGGGTCAGCAACCAGGCATTGGCGGAGAAGGTAAGACCCTTAAACACACACACACACACACACACACCGAATGCATTTATTAATGTGGTCAGTGTTTGGTGTAATGCATTAATAATAAAAATAATAAATAAATTAAATACTGTAATTAAGAAGCGTTTTCACTGAAACTGTTAATTTCCCGGTAATTTAGTTACAGTTACTTATAATGTACTTTCATTACATTGTTAAATAATTAAACTTGCTTAATATCACAATTTTATTTGATTTAAGTTAAATCAAGTTAACTTTGTTAAATCGTCAGAAGGTCCGAAGCTTAATGAACGATTGCCGGCGACTTAGTAGAAGAGACTCCGTCTTTCAGGCGCATTTATTGTTGCAGAATATATTTCGTTTTCAGGAAGTTTGTTTCCTACCCAAAAGAAGGTTACATTTCCTACAGTAGCATTCATTTATTACATTTATATTATTCATTCATTACAGAATGTTTTATAGGATGTAATAAAAATGATTCAGAAAGGTAAAAGGCTCAGCTATTTCATGTTTTACTGGTATGTTCTCAAATGGTTGATTCTTTGAAGGTTTAAAGGAATTTGAAGAAGCAATACTTTACTTTAGAATTACTTTCGTAATTAGAACAGTAACTTTACTACATAATTGCAAAGTAATTAGACGCTATTTAAAAGTAACTCACCCAACACTGTCTGGTAACTATGAGAATGTATTATTTGATGCCCCTCCCTCGACCTTTGACCTGTGCTGTCAGTGACCCCGCACCAGGACGCCACCTTCCTGTACACGGAGCCTCTGGGCAGGGTGGTGGGCGTGTGGGTGGCCCTGGAGGACGCCACGCTGGAGAACGGCTGCCTGTGGTTCATCCCCGCTTCACACAGCAGTAAGTCACCAGTCTCCTCCGCGTCCTCGCTGTGTGCTGAGCTGATGCTCTCTGCGTCAGCTGGAATCACCCGCCGGATGGTGCGGACCCCCGAGGGCACCTTTCCTCTCACCGACTTCATTGGCCGAGAGCAGATGTTCGACGACAAGCTGTTCGTCGCCGCTCCTGTTAAAAAAGGTACGTTTATTCGCTCTCAAACGGTAAAATTCGAAATGAAAAGACCGTGTTTAAAAAGGGAACGTTTTACCAGCGCGTGGCATTTTGATGCGGAAATAAATGCTCATTCTGTTTGTTATTACAAGTATAAAGTAGTGCGGAGAGCCGAACAGAAAGACTGAACTCAATCCTGCGTAAAATGTGTTTTATTTCTAATAAAATGCAATATAGGTCAATTAAATATTATTTATATACATATACGTGTGTGTGTGTGTCCAAAGCAAATACACTTTTAAATAGCTTAAATGTTTTGTCTTTTACAAATGTATCCTGTTAATTTTCCAGTTATAATTATGATCGTCCTGTAAAGGAAAATAGCAAAAATGCGGCAGAAAAATAAGTAACTAATGTGCTTGTAAGTAAATGTTACAAAGTGTTCAACTACAATGTAAACAAGGCAAGGGAGAGTTGAGGCAGAACTGCATTATGGGATCTGTAGTTTCTTTGTCATCAGCACTTTTAATCATTTTTTATTTTTAAAATAAAAATGTAGAATAATTTAGACAATAAATAGTATGGTGAATATTTACAATAAATAGACAAATTAAAGTCTGATAAATAGACAAATTAAAATGTGAAGCTAAAGTAAAGGTGAGTTATATTCTTGACATTCTAGATCAGTATTTTGTTGGAGTGTAGCAGTTTCCTGACTGGTAAATCTTTTTTGAAATTGAATTGAAAATAATTTAATACAGATAATATAATTATAAATATCTATAAATATTTAATGGCTGGCCATTAATGCTAATGAAAACAGCTCCATATAAAAAGCATCTCGCTTTTATATATATATATCTATATATATAACATATATAAATTTTATATATTTATATATCTCTTTTATATGTTAATAATAATAATAATAACAGTAATAATATTAATTATTCATTAGATGTATTTTTTGGCGCTTTAGTCCACTGGGTCTTCTCAAAGTACCTCTTTCTAATGTGTATGTGACATTTTGAATAGATGTGAGTCATGTAGTGATTGCTGTGCTGGTGGTGTAGGTGGTGCGGTCCTCATCCACGGAGAAGTGGTCCACCGCAGCGCCCAGAACACCTCGCCCGCATCACGCCACGTCTACACCTTTCACATCATGGAGTCGCACGCCACCGTCTGGAGCCCTGACAACTGGTGAGAGAAGCGCAGCATTGTGGGAAATGCAGGCAGGACTGCTGGGTAAACGTCACGGAAGTTTCCAGAAGTTAAAGGAGCGCTCCCTGTGTTTTAGGCTCCAGCCCACGGAGAAGCTTCCCTTCCCTTCACTCTACACCTGAACCTCCGGAAGGCCTTGAGTCCCCGCACGCTTTTATTCCTCATGAAAGTGAAAACGAAATTATCAAAAGGTTTTAATTTCTGTCAACTTTGACCTTCTCAAAGCCACACGACAAATAAACTTGCCTAATTTTGCAAACAGGCTTCTTCATATTTCAATCTCATGTTCAGTGGATTGTTATTTTTGATCAAATCATTTTTTAATTGTAAATGTGTGTTTATATAGATACAGTATATAAGTACGAATATATAAATATAGTGTATATATACACACACACACACGTGTATTATATACACACACATATATAATTATATATATATTGTATATGTATATATACATATGTATGTGGGTGTGTGTATACATTTAATAATACACAAACAAACACACATGTACAGTATATACATATACAAACATAAATATACCCACACATATACGTATATAAATATATATGCGCACACACACACACACACACACCCTAGAGATAGAAGACAAAGATTTTGGTCCATAAAAATGTCGTTTATTTCCTTCTGCTAAACATTTTCAGGACCCTCGATTTGAAACAGAGGCAATAAAAAAAAAATCACAAAAATGCCTGAAGAGACAAATAATAACAAGACAGACAAAATCATTATACAGTACATTCGTTAAAAGTTTTTCTCCAAAAACGGCTTTATATCGCAATGCAAGCCCAGTAAAACCAGCAGAATCAATAACGGTCTCTAGACGTTTAGCGAACAAGCCACTAGTTCCGCTAGAGCTCCGGCTGCTCTTATCTTGATTAGTTAAAAAAAAAGATTGTTCGTGAATATACAGAAATCAGTAAAAAGACACACAATCCTCTTCAAGTCCGTTTGTACAACGCAAATACAAATCATGCAGACGGTCGGTGAAGTTCCGGATTCAGGAGACGAGGACTCAAGCCTGTTGATTCACATTCATGCGGCGTTTACCACGACTCACACACTCATGCACAGTTCATCTACTACTGAAGGCTCTTATTCTCTACAGCTCTGTTCTTCCGCTGGCTCAAACGATGCATAATAACTCTGTACAACACAAGAGAGACGTTACCAAAAGGAGCACATGATGTCGATAAACGAATCCACGGTCAATCACGATGAATTGGGATCGAACTCTAAAGTCTCGAAAGACGGAATCCTGCTTCAAAGAGAGGAAAATGTGAGGGAATGAGAAAAAAGCACCAGACCACGCCCCCACCACACCAGCCACGCCCACTTTCACCTGAACAACAGTTTCCGGCTCTCGCAGAAACCAATCGCACCAATCCACACGGATAATTCTCACGATTTTAGAAATTGTCATTTTTACGAGTTTAAAACAAAACGTAACAGGTTGTGTGTCCGCAATACGGAAATTAAAAGGTCATAATGAGGTTTTCATGTCACGTAGAGGACGTCTCATCTCGTGGTGGCAAACGCGGAACAAAACTGTCCGGTCCCGATGTGTGTGGGGTTAAAGTTCAAAGTTAACCGGAATCGACGCCGTGTGTGTGTGTGTGTGTGTGTGTGCACGCTCAGAGCAGCAGCAGGATGTAGAGGTAGAGCGGCAGCAGCAGGTTGTCGATCTGGCTGGTGTAGGCCTCCAGCATGGCCACCAGCGTGACGGAGCCCACCACCCAGGCGTAGCTGGCGTTGAGGTTGATGCTGGCGTCGGCGATGAGGAACACCACCACGGCGATGATCTGGGCGAACACCGACGTCGCCGTGCCCTCGAAGGTCTTCTTAGTGCCCGGCCAGCGGATCTCACCCACCGAGCTGCCCAACACGGACGCCACCGAGTCGCCCACGCCCACCGCCAGCACCCCGGCGTAGGGCACCAGACCCCCGGCCCCGCCCAGCCCACCCTTAGGCGTGCAGTAGGCCGGCGCCAGCCAGACGGGCAGCGCGATGCCCAGCAGCAGGTAGATGTGGGTGAGGACCAGCGGCCCCGAGTCCCTCTCGTCCAGGAACAGCGTCAGCAGGCGGCGCAGGGGCGGGCCCAACGGCCAGATGCGGAAATACCTCACCAGCTCCAGGAACAGGAACACCGACAGGCATCCCACCGAGGCCAGGTGCAGCATGGGCCGGTCCAGCGCCAGCCCGGGGGCGAAGGTCAGCACGGCCAGCAGGTGGAAGCTCTTGCGGACCGCCGTGGAGGCCCGGAGCTTCTTGCTGCCCCCCGAGCGCCTGCTGTTCTGCCGCAGCACCACGGCCACGCCCAGCAGCGCCAGGACGGCCCAGTACGCCACCAGCCGGAGCCGGGTGGCGCTCCGCGTGGAGAACTCCAGCAGCCAGGTGATGGGGTGGTGCTGGGTGAGGAGCGAGAGCCAGGGCACCAGCAGGCCCAGGCCCAGCACCGCCGTCAGGGTGTGGAAGAAGAGCGAGGCCGACCAGCTCTCCGACTCCATGAAGAGGAACAGCACGGAGAAGATGATGCCCAGCAGCACCAGGCCCAGCACGCACACCGGCAGGAAGTAGGGCAGCGGGCTGGAGGCGGCGGAGGCGGAGGTGAAGAGCGAGCGCTTGATGAGCTGGTTGATGATGAAGCTGAGGCCGCTGAGCACCAGCAGAGCCTCGCCCGGCGTGAAGCAGCGCGGCAGCAGGTACAGCACGATCAGGCTCAGGTACACGAAGATCAGCAGCACCTCCAGCACCTGGGAGGGAATTTAGAGACGTGAGTCGTGGGTAAGTGTTAGACTGGAGTCATTTAAAGTACCGTGTTTTCTGGACTATAAGCCGCATCCGCTCTGTTTAAAAAAAAAAAAAAAAAAAAAAAAAGATAAATATGCACCTGCATATAAACCGCATCTACTCTATTAAAGAAAGTTTTGCAAGCCACAGATGTGTATGTTTTTGGATTAGATATTTACTACAAGAACAGAACGATTTTGAATTGTAAATGTACATGTACGAAAATAAATAGATCTTTTCCTAACCTGTATTTTAACACGGCAGAAACTTTGAAGATTAAAACAGGACAGAAAAAAAGAGAAAATAAACGGTGTCTACAGTATTTATCTTCATTTCTCCTGTGTGTGAAATCATGACTAACCATCTTGGTGGAATGCGGTGGAAAATCTGCAGAATAGCACCTTCGTATAAGCCGCATGGTTCAAAACCTATGAAAAAAGTAGCGGCTTATAGTCCAGAAAATACGGTACGTACATGTAGAAATGTTTTAACCGATTTTTAACCATGTAATAAATGCTGTAGGTCATAACGATTAGAATAACTTTGGGAGTGTATATATATTTGGGAGTATATATATTATAAATTTAAACATTACTTAAAACATATCACCAGAAGACAATGTGTAATAAAGGAAAGGGTTAAATTTACCACGCCACATTCAGGTAACCCACCAGACAACCCTTCTCTTGCAAAAATGTTACTGTTCTCCCCCCTAGACCTCAAAAACTATTTTTTTAATAAAAATCGGAAAAAAAATAATTTTTCAAAATTTGGAGCGGCTCCCAGAGTGGTCACTGCTGTGGAAAAGCAATGAAGCAGTTAATTGCTGCCACCTGGTGATTAAATTATGTATTACAAGTGTATGTTCGAATTGATCAAGTTTTTTGACACAGAATTTTAATTTAAGGTGACCTGTATTCACAAAAAAACTAAGTGTATCACCAGTGATACAAAACGTAGTAAAGGGTTTGTGTTTGATCAGTTGCGAGTTAACTCCTGTTTGGGGGTATATAAGGGGGTTTATAAGGGGCCCAGTGAAAAGAGGAAGGAAAGCATTCGGTTTTTCCGTCGGGGCTTTGGTTAATAAAGTCCTTGCGTTTAGCTCACATTCTCTCGACTCCTAAATGATCTCAACCACACACCTCGATCACCTCCGACACCGTCAGCGTCTGCTTCACCGTGTACAGGATGGCGCTGCTGGCCACGCCCGCCACCACGCAGGTGTTGGTGGGCACGGGCCGCGTGATGCCCAGGGCGATGAGGGACAGGAAGAGGGCCAGCATCATGCCCATCACGGTGAGGACCATGGCGAAGCGCTCCATGTAGACGTTGCCCACCGCCACGCAGCGCCCCCTCAGGGCCAGACCCAGCAGCGGCAGCACCATGCTGGCCGGCAGGACGCCGCTGTTGGCCCCGGGGCGGAAGGTGAAGACAGCCGCGCCCGTCCGCAGCAGCCTGTCCCACTTATGCTGGACGTAGAAGGCCTGGACGGCCAGAGCCACGCAGCACCACGACAGTTGGTTCCACACGGACGCGTGCACGCACACCACGATGGCGAAGACCACCGAGGACTCCACCAGCACTGGGTCCAGCTGCATGGCGACACTTCGGGACTCGGGAGGGGAAGGGCGTGTCAGAATTGTCCCGCCGCTTCGCCCGACATGGCTCTTCGTGTTCCCTCCAGCTGCCAGAACATTAGAAAACCAGCCAAAAATATTACACGTTTCTACTGGAGACGTACGTTTCTAATCTGTAATGCATGACTTTTCATTAATTAATTCGATTCATCTATCTTGTTAGTTTAGAATTGATTTAAGATGGGTTGATTTAAAAACTAATTTAATCAACAAAGGTGACTCAAATTTATACTAATCACTTTAATGTACATACACTGTATATTTATTTGTTACAAATATTGCATTTCTTCTGTAGACATTCGTTTCTAATTTGTGATGCATTTTTTAAATTAGTTCTTTACTGTACATATACTGTATATTTATTTCTTACAAATATTGCATTTCTTCTGTAGACATACATTTCTTATCTGTAATGCATTTTTTTATTAATTCAATTCATTTACTTTATTAGTTTCGAATATATTTAAGAAAGGTTAATTTTTAAAAATGAACTTAATTAACAAAGACTACTCAAACTTATACTATTCACTATAAAGTACGTATACTGTATATATATACCTGTATATGTTAAATTATTGCATTTATTAATTACGTAAAATTCGTACATTTTTGGACCGTAAACATCAAATTCCAAATTTTATTTGTCACATACAAATTATACATGGTACAACATGTAGGGAAATGTGTTTAGATCAATGCGTGTATAGACAGATGCTATAATGTAATTATACATGTGAATACACAATAAAGGCTGTTCTATTTTAAATATAAATAACTTATTTTAGTGCCTAATTATGTCTGTAACCTGATGATAAACTGCATGAGTTTAAAAAATGTGTTGTGCAAACGCAAACCCATTTCCTGCAAATGTCCGTAGCGCATGAACTTTGTCCGGCGTGAACTTTAGCACAACTGCACAATCCACAAGGGTGTTTCAAAAGAGCAATTACTTTCACTGGTCTGACAAAATTATTAATAGAAATATTAACAAATAAATGTGTAATATTTGTGTGTGTGTGTGTGTGTGTGTGTGTGTGTGTGTGTGTGTGTGTGCGCGTGTGATATTCTAATCTGTCGATCTGCCAATCTATTTTACTGTCTGTCCTTCCATCTATCCATCTATATTGTATCTTTATTTTTGTCTGTCTGTCTGTCTGTCTGTCTGTCTGTCTCTCTGTCAGCCAGTCTCTTACTATCTGTCTGTCTGCTTCGATCCATCCATACATCCATCTGCCTGTCTGTCTGTCAATCTATCAGTCTGTCTATATCTACGTATATATCTGTCTGTAGGTGTCTCAGCGAGAGAGAGAGTGAGAGAGAGAGAAAGTAAGTGAGAGAAATCCTTTGAATAAAAGTGATAAATCACGTTATAATTATCCACTATTAAATAAATGTATAACAATAATTTATGTTAAAATATTATAGACATATACTATTTATATGTCGCATGCATGTAATTATTTAACACACTATTTATTTTAGAGAGAACGACTGAACGTTCATTCATTCCAGTGGCGCTTTGTCAGACATTGCTTATGGTGGATAAAGCAGACATGTTTAAATCACAAATCACAGGGCGTCTTACCTCCGTTGATGGGAATAATCTGATCAAACGTTTCGTCTAATCGCGGTGTCTGGTGCGTAGTATTATAAGATGTTTCCAGACTGCCGACGGGAGCGGCCATGTAGGACTTCATACGTCATAAGGCGACAAAACCACGTGACCGTCTTTTACCACTGTTTACTATATATTTAAAAACATTTTGAAGTGTACGTTTTTCTTTGTATTACGGTTTTAATATATATCTTTCAAAAAATAATACAATTTGGATTTGAATTGAGAATCAATAGATCACGTGACGTTAGCGTCCCGGTTGTGTTGGTGAGAGCAGGTCACGTGACTCGGGGAAAGATGGCGGAGGCCGAGATGTGCGTCAGGTAAAATGGAAGAGAAAGAAACTTACCGGGTTGTTTAAAAAAGGCTATCGTGTTGTTTTTAATTTAGACAGATTTGCAGAATGTTTATTCGTTACTTGTATTTTCATTATCACGGAGAAGCTTGCCCTTTATGTGTTTAAATGTAGAATTGAACGGTAACAACGCGGTCGCGTGCGCTTAGTGACACAAGACGCGCGCAACTGAAACTAAGGATTGAATGACGCTTATTTCAAACTAGTTAATTGTCTGCTTTTCTTCGCAGTAACAGCTCGTTTAGTTCTTATTTTAGTAATTATTATCTATGTTGTTAGCTGTTGATCTCATTTGTAAAGTGCACTGCATTTAGTGTGTGTATCGTGTTTCAGACTTAAACAGCAAGTCCGCGTTCATCAAAAAAACGTATACACCTTTTAGTAAAGCGTGAGAATTGATAAATGATAGTGACATCTAAGAATGAATCACAATTGCAGCATATTTTACGTATTCATATGTAATTACACAAAGTATTTATTGCACATTCAGTATTTATTACAAGTACAATAACAGTCTGTTCTGCTGACTATCAATCTTAACTGCAAATCCTTTTCTATAGGAGCAGCCGAGAGTTATGGACGATCTTGCTGGGGAGATCTGCGCTCCGAGAACCGGTTTGTCTTTACATCACAACTCTATACTGAGAGAAAGCATGCTTTTATTTTTGTTCTAGAAAAAACTTGTGTATGTGTTTAACACAGTGCCAAATAGAGACGGAACTCAATCGGAACTGGGAGAGACTTCTAGAAGGTCTGTCCTACTACAAACCCCCAAGGTAAGAGGAGATAGTGATGTCCTGATCTTGTTTCAAATGATATATTTTTTAACAGAATCAAACCATTGCCAAATGAGACTTTCACACAGTCATACAAAAATAACGTTTGTTAAAATGGGCCCAAACCTGATAGTGTACTCGGAAATGAATCGGGACGTCCCTAGTTCAAACACACTTGGTTTAATATTTGGACGGCTTTCCTAACACTTGCTCTCTGACTTGTTTTGTGTACGCTCAGCACATCATCTGCAGACAAGCTGAAGGCCAATAAAGACACTCCGCAAGCACTTAAAGACTTCGGGCTGAGGATCAGTAAACTGATGGTACTTGATGAAATACATAAGTCCTGACTTTCCACACTACAGTTTTAAATACAACGTCGTTCTACATGTCCACGTGGTGTTATGGAGAGTACTTCATGTTTGTGTTGTTCTCTCAGGGATTGGATGAGCAGCAGAGCACTCAGATTCTTCAGTGTTATCTCCGGGAAGACTACAGAGGCACGCAGAACACATTGATGGTGAATTAAAATGTTCTGATTAAGTATAATTTGACAGTAATAATTTGTTTCATATTTAGACTTTTTTTTTATTACATTGTATATTAACGTTTTAAGAGAGTGTTAAATCATCCTTTCTTCTCTTTTTGCCATCAGACTGTTCTTCAGGACGAGAGACAGAGTCAAGCTCTGCTACTGAAGGTTGGTGACTTTATATATACAGTATATATATTACTGCTGTCAAACGGTACATTTTTAAAAAAATGAATTAATTGCACTTCACCAACCAAATTAGTCGTAATTAATCACAATTAAAGGACTGAAGCTTGTAATATTGGATGTTAAAGTGTAAAATGTAAGTTAATGTAAACTCAACACTAAATAAACACTCGTCTAAATACTGTAATATAATTCAGTGGACTTTTTGTTCAGTTTAAGAAATATTTTTTACACACTTTACATACATACAATAAACCATCAAGAACCTCAAAATGAATTGTTGGTTTGAAAAACATGTCTCTTAAAGAAAAAAAAACACCGGTATGTCATTTGAACTTCAAAACAGTCAATGGCAATAAAAAACGTGTTTTCAAGTTTGAGAGGATTATAAATGTCCACAGTATAGGCATGGCATAAAAGTAAAGTATTTACATGTGAAAATAAAAGTATTTTTTTTAATCTGTGTGCGGTTCAGTATTCTCGCGGCAGCAATGTTTATTGTTCATTATGTACATTGTTATCATTACGTTTTGCCAAATTATAATTTCCCAAATGGATTGATTCTACGCAGATTGCCGATTACTACTATGAGGAGAGACTGTGTGTGCTGCGATGTGTTCTTCACCTCCTGACGTACTTTCAGGACGAGAGACATCCATACAGGGTAAGACTCAAAACCTTTTTGTAAACAATGGTTCTATTATATATTCTATTATACAGCATATAGTAGAAATAATGGCTATAGTGATTACAAAAACTTTAGTTCAGAATAAATGCCCACATACTTGTGTGAAAGTGTCTTAAAATCGGTCTGAAATTCAACCTGCAGTGGGGAAAAGAAACTTCTTCATGTTGTGTACTCGATATGTCGCATTGGTTATCACATTTTATCACATGGCCCAGATTATCACATGGACATTTGGTCGTTGGAGAAGAAGCCCTAAAATGCTTTTAAACGTTGAACACATTTTCTTGGAATGCATTGTTTTTTTTTTAATCTCAAGAGACATTGAAGAGATAAAACGATCTATTTCTATGTGTTTTGCCATCAAAAGAGTTTTTATCAAAAATACACATCATCAAGCTCATTTAAATATTGTCATGTGCTGTGTATGTTTATGAAAATGTTTTACTAATCTTATCACGGCATGATGCCTTTTTGTAGGCTTTCTATTGTACATAAGTTTATTTAACGTGTCGTGCTGCCGTGAAATGACCTCTGAAGCTGAAATGGCAATAATTACAAACAATCCTAAAATCAGTCATCATACGTTTACTCGTTTCTGTCTTTCTTTCAGGCCGAGTACTGCAACTGTGTGGGCAAGCTAGAGAAAAACCTGGTGTCCCACTACAGGAAGCAGTTTGAAACGCTGTCTAAAGTGGAAGCTCCGACATGGGAGACGCATGGAAACCTGATGGTGCGGAAGAAAGTCCAGACCTGAGCGTGAGAGCCTGGTGAATGACGCGAGGAGCGTTTGTGTGTGTGTGTGTGTGTTTCAGACGGAGAGGCAGGTGTCCTGCTGGTTTCTGCAGTGTCTGAAGGAGCAGACCCTGCTGCTGGAGATCTTGTTCTTGTATTACGCCTACTTTGAGATGCCGCCCGGCGATCTCGCCATCTTCGCTCGGCTGTTCAAAGAGCAGGGGTTTGGGCAGCGGCAGACGAACCGACACCTGGTGGAGAAGAGCATGGACCCGCTGGTGGATCGCATCGGGTCAGACCACACACACACACACACACAGTGTTCATTTTGACAAAGAGTTTTCATTTAGTTTTCCCAGTAACTCAGTCTGTAGAGCGCTGGTGTTTCAAACACAGGATCATGGATTTAATTTCTAGCAAAGGCATGAATAAATTGTAATTAATTGTACTGTAAGTCGCTTTGGATAAAAGCGTCTTCTAAATGACTGTAAAGTAAATTTAGTGGTCATTGTCTTTGGACTAAAACTCAGTTTTGTTTTAGTCCCAAATTAGTGATCTTAATATTTTTTTTAGCTTTAATCTAATTTTAGTCGACTAAATGACAGTATAGATTTAGTCTACGAAAATATCAGTACTTTTCTTTCAAAAGTAAGGATATTTCAAAGTGACCCCAACATTGTGAACGTTAGTGTACGCAAAGTTGAAAGCGAATTTTTATTTCTTTTTCTATCTCTTCTTTCATCCCTAACCATCACTCGTTATTTATACATGAACAATCTCTCACTCGTGTTGTGCTCTTAACAGGTATTTCTGCTCCTTGATTCTTGTGGAGGGAATGGATGTCGACTTCCTGCATAAATGTGCTCTGGAGGACCGCACCGAGCAGCATCAGTTTTACGAGCAGCAGGACATTTGCAAGGTATTGGTTAAAAAACGCACGCTTTCAGGAGTCAATGCTTCATGGAATCCGATTAGTGCCAAAAAAGTCAAGTGTCATTTTCTCGTTTGGTTAATTTTGTGCATGTAATCGCCACGTTTCCATTTGAGAGGTTATTTTTCGCTTCAGATTTTTTCGTTCATTTTATCTTTACTCGTTTGGACTTCAAGCGAAAACGTGAAGATTACAAGTGAAAAATGAAAAAATTAAAGTAAATGTGACGCATTTTCTTTCATTTGGTAGAAATGTACATTTTGGTGTGTTTTGGCACTCGTCTGATTACGTAATGCCTCAGGTCCACAAATACAAACCGCTTAAATATTGTTCTGCTGTCTGCAGGAAGTGGATCAGATGCTTCTGACCTTCGGGGACATTCCTCACCACGGCCCGGTGTTGTTGGCCTGGGTTCTTCTGCGACACACTCTGCGTCCGGAGGAGGTGGGATCAGTGATCCGGCGGCTGGGACACACCACGCTGCAGCTGGGAGTTTTCCAGTACCTGACCAGCATGCTGCAGGCGCTCGGCAGCGGCGGGAACAACGTAAGCTTCGCCTCGCAATAACCCAACTTCAACAGGCTGAAGGTCTTTCCCCGCCTCTGGTATTTTAGTGGCTAACCTACTAGCCAATAAAAATGGTTGAAACTCACGTTTTTGGCTTGCTGACCAATCAGAAGTGGCAACAAAACAGAGCGTTTTGAATCTAGCGGTCCACCTTAAATCAAAACGGTGCAGTTGCGTGACCTTAACGCGGAAACGGTGATTCTGTGGATCTCAGGGGGTAAATTTTGCGACTGAACATCAGCAGAGGAGAGAAAGTTCCACAATTACGGTTATTAAAAGTAGTCAAAAACAAAGAGACAAGTGACGCTGAACACGCCAAGAGATAAATATAAAAATCACTGTCCAAAAAGAAAAAAGTTGATAGAGAAAACAGTTTTTTCATCTGTAAATGACAAATGCTTTTTCTATTCATATTAGCCACTGTGAGACTAAACCAGCGAGTCTGACATGTTCTAAAACTGCTCAGGATATGTTCAGATTTGTACCTGTTAATAGGTTAAAACTTTTATATAGAGGTTGAATAGAGAAGGGAACATATTCTAATATATATATATATATAATATTCTATTAATATAGTATTCTAAAAACATCAGTCAAGTTTTTCGGTTAGATGTTTACTGTTTTGTTGCATTTTTACTACGGTTGTAGTTCAGGTTTTTGAGCACTACAGTCTTTCAATTTGAGACATTTTATTTTGTAATTGATGACATCAATATAGGAGGGTTATGTAAAAATAAAAGTAATCCAAGGGAAAATGTGCCTTTTAAAAATGACAATTTTAAAGGTGTAAGACTACTGTATATTGTTAAAATGTTGTCGTATATAATTACATTAAAAAGTAGTACATTTTATTACAATGCATACATATTTTACTACAGTGGTTAGGCGAGTTTTTGAGCACTAGTCTTTCAATTAGAGACATTTCATTTTGTATTTGAATTTCATTTATATTTTAAAATGCATGTTTTTTTTCACATTTGTATTTCATTAATTGATGTGATGTATTATGCTCTTACTGGCATTAAAGCAATTAGTTTTGTTCTTGGTCATTATCAATGTTGCTGTCACTACAAGGATATTTATAAACGATAAAAGATTCATTTCATCTTCGGTGCCAAAAGTGTCGGTACTGGACGTGTAGTTACTCGGTGTTGTATTGATTTCAAAATGGTGCGTGTGTTTGTTTCCAGTGCACGGCCAGCACGGCTCGCGTCTGCATCTACGGCCTCCTGTCGTTTGTCATCACGTCGTTCGAGGAAGACACGCTCGGCGGCCAGCAGGTACGTTCCCGCCACTTCACTTCAAAAGGTCAGTAGCTGCCTGCTGATTTTGATTGGTTCCCGTGTGCAGTACCTGATCGACGCGGCGTGTGAGGTGCTCGCGGCCCAAAGCCTGGCGGAGGTGTTCTGGGAGTCGGTGAGAAGCACGAGCCGCCGTGATGTTCTTGCTGATGATCTCAGCTGCTGGCTTCTCCCCTGCAGAAGCCTAACATGGGTCTGGGGATGATTCTGGACAGCGCGGTGGGAGTGTTTCCTCAAAAGACCGGACCCTTATTACAGCTGCTCACGGCGCTGCTCGCTGACAAGTCCACGGCTAAAAAGGTAAATGGAAAATGGAAGAACTCCCTCCTAAAAATAAGATGGACGTTATAAAATACAAAACAGTAGAGAGAAATAAGCGAGAGTCGATTACTGTAATGGTCCCTGGCCAACGGAGGTCTGAGCAGTTCTGTCCAAAGTCATCACATTTATTACTCAAGTAGAAGTTTGGTTTGTAGAGTTATAAAAGACTCCTGTGGAAGTAAAAGTGTCGACTCAACTTTTTTTACTCGCGTAAAAGTACTGGTTTGACAACTACGTTTGACCCTCCTATTTACCCGTGTTAAAAGTTTAAAAATAAAAACAAAATACTTTAGTATTTTTTCGGTTTGAAACTTCTCCTCCCTGTCTCAGTTAGTGTAATCTGCATATAAACAAAAATGGTTCTGTTCACATATTTGTAACGCCCGCTACATGTTTTTGCTGCAATGATAATATTCAAATAAGTTTGACCCTTCAGATAAAATAGAAGCTAAATAGAGTCAGAAAGATCAAATGCTATTTGTTTCTTTGCAACAATGAGACATAATACACCCCTGCCTCACACTTGCACACTCTATCTCACACACACACACACACACACACACACACACTGTTTTGAGGAACTTTTTGGTTTCGAACACTTGTACGCATAATACAAATTCCCCGGGTCAAATTGCCCCGCGAACATAATTGAAGTTCCTCTGAAACGAACATAATAGGAGGGTTAAGAAAAACTAAAAGTAATGCAATATGCTATTTAAAAACGACATTTTTAATGGTGTAGGACTACTGTATATTGTTAAACTGTTGCGGTATACAAATGCGAATGTATTCTTCATTATTATCTTTCTTTTTGGGCCGATGACATCACGGAAATAAAACTAACCAGCCATTGTCAAAACGTATGGAGTGGAAAGTACAGATATTTGCATAAGATGTAAAGAGTAGAAGTAAAAGTAGGCGAAAACAAAATTACTCAAGTAAAGTATAAATGAGCCAAATTATACTTACGTAAGGTATTTTTACTTTGTTACTCGACACACATCTGTACAGTGGTTTGCGACATGACTTTGTGTTTCTCAGGTCTACACCTTTTTGGATAAAATGTCTTTTTACACCGAGTCATATAAGCACAAGCCCAACGACGTGATCTCCAGAGAGGACGGCACGCTGTGGAGGAGACAGGCCACCAAGCTCCTCTACCCTCTGGGTCAGTGCCCACAACCTCACAAAACAAATGGCGTTTCAATTTTAAATCTCAAAAATGAAATTGGTTGAAAGGAGTGTTTCTATTACGTTGTGCACTTTAAGTGTGTTCAGCTCAACCTATGAACCATCGCACCATAATAAGGAATGTCACGGCCGCATCTATATGCTTAATATCATATGCATTTCCACTCGTTTGGATTCCAAGAAAACGCACAAATCAGTTTTTATTTCATTCGTATTTTTACGAACTTTTCCAACATTATATTAGTGATAAAGCATCATGAAAACCTACGCCATCTACCATTGTGGTGGCAGATACTTCAGAACAATAGTGGACATTTTTCTTTATTCACATGGAAATACTGTGTCATGAAACTGTATGGGCCCGATAGGCGCCTTACAAACAAAACAAAAATAAAAGTACAAAAGAATGAAAAAATGTGATACGAAAAAGAAAAACAAAAACCAATTTGTTTGTTTCTTAGAAATGTAGGTTTGATATTTTTGACCCTCTTGTGATTCCTTCCTGGTCAGGTGTGGGACAGCCTAACCTCCGGATGCCTCAGGGCTGCTTCGGGCAGGTGTGTGAGGGGAAGGCCAGCGCCAGTGGAGAGCAAGGCTTCCTGGTGCGCTGGGAATACTCCTACAGCTCCTGGACGCTCTTCACCTGTGAGATCGAGATGCTTCTGCACGTGGTCTCCACCGCAGGTACACTCACCCTCAAGAGTGGAGTTCAGTGCGGTGTTTTACTGGAGGTGTTTGTGTGAGTAGATGTTCTGGTGCACTGCCAGAGGGTGAAGCCCATCCTGGACCTGGTCCATAAGATCATCAGCACGGACTGGACCGTGTCGGACTGTCTGCTGCCGCTCACCTCACGCATCTACATGCTTCTGCAGAGGTGACTGTGGTGACTTAAAGTGACTGAGATGGACAATACGTAACACATAACCTATAAAATTACTTCCTGCTGTATGAGAGCTAAACTCAAGCTTATAAAGACTGGTCTGTTTTACTTTTTTTTTAGGGCTGCAGCCATCGATTATTTTGGTAATCCAGATTAATTGCCTAATCTGAATTTTTCATTTATTTGTTTATTTATTTACTTTTTAAACCAGAATTGTCATGTGGTTTTGTGAAGTTTGAACATGCATTTATTGCATCGTGCATTTGCTATGAAACCTTTCTTTTTTCTAATATTCAAATTGAACAATTCATCGCGTAAATAAACACCAAAGCTATACATAAATCCATCGAACAGAACCAGCACAGTTTCAAACTCAAAATTTTCTTCATAATTTAATTTAAGAATTTAATCTGGATTATCGTTTTGTTTATGTGATTGAAATCGGAAACAAAACTCTGACTGTGCAGCTCCGGCTGAGTGAGTCGACTCTTCTGATTCACGACTTTGTTGACGCGATTTGAAAATCCATGTCGTTTTCTGCTCCGTGGCAGGCTGACGTCCGTTATAAACCCACCGGTGGACGTGATCACTTCCTGTGTGGAATGCCTCATCGCTCTAGCGGCCCGTCAGCCCGGCAAGGTACAGGAATAAAAGGTTTGTGTAATAAACCCAACAGAACACGTAATTGTATTTTTCCCTGCGGATGAAGGTTTGGTCCAGTCTGCATCACACCGGCTTCCTTCCCTTCTCCTCCACTCCGCTGACCAGCCTCACACAGGCCATCAGGTGACCATCCTCAGTCTCGTCCACCATCCCGACCCACGTAACACCCGCCTGCCGCCCGTTTCAGTGCCGACGACATGAAGGCCGGGAATTACGGGAATCTGTTGGTGTTCATCGAGCAGCCCAGAGGAGAGTACGGCGTCACCATCGCCTTCCTGCGGCTGGTGACCACGCTGGTGAAGGTGAGCGAGGGCAGGGGGCGTGGCCTCCGCTCGGCTGGTGCTGATTGGCTGTGTTCAGGGTCAGCTGGGCAGCACGCAGAGCCGAGGACTGGTCCAGTGTGTGCTGCTGGTGCTGAGGGAGATGCTGCCCACCTACCACAAGTGGCGCTACAACAGCTACGGCGTTCGGGAAAGGATCGGTGAGCCACGCCCACACGCAACAATGACAAATTGCGACGAACTTTAAGTCATTGTTCATTTTGACAAAGATTTCAAATTCAGTTTTAGTCACAGTTTTTTGATTTTGTCACAGTCGTTTTGTTTTAGTCCCAAATTCATTTTAGCAGACACTTTTGTCCAAAGCGACTTCTTTTTTTATTACAATTATTACAATTCCTCAGTTCAGCAAATTCCTCTGGGAATTGAACCCATGATCCGCTGTTTTAAACACTCTAGCGCTCTACAGACTGAATTCTAATTTGCGCCATAGGTTGTTAGTTTGTTTGTTAGTTTGTGCAGCAACAGGACAGTATTTCATAAAGATTGAATGTGGAATGAATAGATCTGAATATAAACAATAGCCTTGTAGTTTGTTTGTCTTGTGCAAGTGAAAATCATTAGATTTTTTTTTTTAGGCGTTTTTAGATTATCACAAGCACAGTAGGTGTTGAATGAACAGTGTTCACAAAAAGTGTGTACCTTTTTTTTTAAATTCAATTTTATATTGCATTAAAAGTAGTGGTAATCTTAACAAATAATACGCAGATGCAAAAATAAATCAGTATTTACAACAACGTCATGCTGAGAGAAAAGTATTTTTTATAAAATACTGGATAAATGCTAACAGGCTATTTATCTAAGAATGTATTGTTTTGCACTTGTTTTAGTTTTGCAGTTTATACCATATTTTTCAGACTATAAACCTATAGTCTGAAAAACCACTGAATGTCAATAACCTTTTTTAAAGTTTCCTTCACACAAAACGCTCCATATTATAAGATGTAGAAATCAAAACTCAACTTTATTAAACTCATGCACGCACAGTTAATGAATCTTTCATAAACCTGTAATTATTAATAATAATTATTTTTATTCTTCACCTGTTTTAAACTAATAATAGTGACTAATCCAAGCTTGTTGTCTGAGGTTTAAATGTAAATGTGGCTTGCTGTAGTTCACTCTTCGTCTCCGTGTTAACTATTACTTCACAAGTTCACTATCATCGAGTGGTGACGTGTCGTAGATCCAAAGTCACTGAAGCATTCCGACAGATTCTGAGCTTGCATGATTGTTGCATGATTTTCAGTGCGCCTTATAGTTCTAGTAATACGGTAATGTTGGCACAGGGTCTGACGCTCTTTATGTCTCGTTCAGGCTGTCTCATTCTGGAGCTGATTCATGCCATTCTCAATCTGAACCATGAGGGCGACAGTGAGGGCAGGTAAGAGTCCAGCAGATCACTGTCCCGTGATGTTCCTGACCCGTGTGTGTGTGTGTGTGTGTGTGTGTGTGTGCGCAGCGCTCCCAGTCTGCAGTCGCTGTGCATCTACAGTCTGGCGAACACGGAGGCCGGGCAGACGGTGGTCAACATCATGGGCGTGGGAGTGGACACCATCAACATGGTCCTGGCGACGCAGCCCAGCAGGTACAGGCGCTAAACACCGCGGCCTTCGCCATTTTAATCACGTACGCTTATCAAAGTCAAGTCAAAGTCAGCTTTATTGTCAATTTTGCCATATGTACAGTGCATACATACAGAAAATTGAAATTTCGTTCCTCTCAGTCCCTAGATACAAACGGATACAAACAGATGACATTTCAACATAAACTTACAAGTACTAAAAGTCGTGGTAATAAAGTGACGTTTGCGTTGCATTTCTATGTAACAGGTAAAGTTACTTGTGAAGAATGGCAGACGATAGTGCAAACAAAGTCAGTGCAATTTAGGGAGTAGTGCAAGTATAATATATACCGTCAAATTTTAAATACTGTTCTGAAAGATCATTTAGTGAAATAATTTTCCATTCTTGTTTTAAATACAATGTAACTTGGCTTAGCATTAACTAAGCATGAATAAGAACTTTATTAGTTATTAACAACGTGTGAATTAGGCTTGGCCAATACTTAGTCAATTTGTAAACCGTCTTTTGGTCTGGTACTTTAGTCATTATTTATTTAGCAGCTTGTTCGTGAGATTATTCATTGGACGTTCATCATTAACAAATATTACTAAGTATTGGTCATGCTTTATTAGTAATGAATAAAGTCCTTTTTCATGCTTACCGTAGTTAATGCTAAATAAGGTGAAATTATTATAAAGTGCTACCAATTATTGTGTTTTCCTTGTTTGTATAAATCTTTTTTTTCACATCCTCTATGTGATAATTGGACCTATGGTGCCCAACCCCCAGTCTATGGACCAGCACTGCTATTATGTGACTATAAAACTATTAAACGTTAAATACTAAACTAAATGCTAGAATCTGAACAAATACCCCGCACACCCGGGACCTTGGAACAATTATCTAACTTCGACCGGTTCACGACGACAAAAAGGTTGGTGTAAGGCCCACATTATTTCTCTTCAGATTATAAGGAGCACACTCAATTTAAAACATCAAAAATAAAAAGATGTTAAGTGCGCCTTAGTCCGATATAGGTACTGATTTTTGCGTTGACTGCAGCGATCACAGAATCGCGTGTAACCGTAGCGATTGGATTGTAAACGTGAGCGTGTTTGTCCGTTTCAGCGGAGGCTCGGAAGGACCCGGTCAGATCCTGATCCAGACGGTGAAGCTGGCCTTCTCCGTCACCAACAACGTGATCCGCCTCAAGCCGGCGTCGGACAGCGCGTCTCCTCTGGAGCAGGCCCTCACGCAGCACGGTGATGCCAGGAGTCTGCCGTGACCTCTGCTTCCGGCCGCTGACCGCTGCTCTGCTCCCCAGGTGGCCACAGCAACAACCTGATCTCAGTGCTGGCCAAGTACATCTACCACAAACACGACCCGGCGCTGCCACGGCTGGCCATCCAGCTGCTGAAGAGACTCGCCACGGTCGGTTCATTCAGTTGGTTTTGGAATCTCACGTGCATGTTTTATGGAATCTAGGAGGTTTCGACCCCATTCGTGGGATGTTTCGACCTGCCGATTCGACCTGACCTTAGACCCGGGTTTGTTTGACCGGAACCCAGCGGCCGCAAACAATCCGCGGGAAAGGTTTCGCACGTGGTTCGAATCGTCTGTGTTGAGGAATCCGCAGGTCGAATAATCCTCTGGGTCCAATCACCCGGGTCGAAACGTCCTGGTTTGAACAGTCTTGTTACCATTTGCTGTTATGTGTGTAGTGAATACCGTATTTACGGGAATATAAGCAGCCCTTTTTTTTCTCACTTTTCGACACACATTTTGCTTATAATATAGCCAATTTCAAATATGACCGCCCATTATTTTATATTTAAAGTCAGGAGCAAATATCAGGAAACATGTCGTCTTTATGCACAAGTGCAGATATGTGTTTTTTTTTACGCAGACGTGCATTTAAGCTTTTTTTGACTCAATAACAGAAGTCCAGTAGATCCTAGAGCTAATGGCTAACGGCTAGCGCCTGAAAACGAGAGCAAGACGCAGAACACCAGAGTCAAACGCAATCAAATCGCTCTGTCTGCTGCACAGAGAAAAACAATACTTCTGATATTTACGTCTAACATAAACCCAGCGCAGCTTTAGTCTGGTGTGTAAAGGCTCATGGGAAGCTAAAGCCTCACTGGAGTGAGCCGCTAAGGGTTCTGGAAGGTGGAGTTTTTATGACTAGAATTGCTTAGGTGCTTATATTGACGTCAATACGGTATTTGTAAATTGTGATTTATTCTGACTTTGCTGTTTTTTTTACAGGCGGCTCCGATGTCGGTGTACGCTTGCCTGGGCAGTGACGCGGCCGCCATCAGAGACGCTTTTCTGACGCGGCTGCAGAGCAAAATCGAGGACGTTCGCATTAAAGTCACCATTCTGGAGTTCCTCACCGTGGCGGTGGAGACTCAGCCCGGCCTCATCGAGCTGTTCCTCAACCTGGAGAGCAAAGACGGCTCAGAGGGAGCGAAGGTCCGGCCCAGTGTTTTTAATTTAGATGTCTAAAACTCAGTTTTGTTTTAGTCCCAAATTAGTCATCTTCATTTTTTTTGTTTTAGTCTCATTTTAGTCGACTAAATACCAGAACGTTTTAGTCGACTAAATGACAATATAGAATTAGTCATCAATAATATAGGTGCTATATATTCTAAATGTTTACTAAAGTTGCTATGTCTACGAAATTTGAATATGTAGTTAGCTATAAACATATAAAATATATACAAAGGTCCTACTAATTTGGAAAAACATTTCTGTTTCTTGAACTTATTTGTATGAGCTTTTCCTTCTATCCAAAGAAATACATTCTCATAAATGAAGCCTCAACAAAGAGGAAATCAAAAACAGTAAAATGAAATAAATTATAATTGCATCACGATTAAAAGTAACAAATGGCTGCACGATGACAGTAAAAAAGAAGTTTTATCTGCAGATGGCGCTTCAGGTGTGTTGTATTTTTTTCTCGTGATTGTGACTCCACACGCTCCATTCACGATGAAAGACTCTTCTCTTAGCGTGATTATGTTTGAATGTCGTCACGAAAGGCATTTTTGTTTAGTTTTTAGTTGTTGACGAAAGTGTCTCGTTTCGCTTTTGTCAGGCAAAAAGTGCCATGACAAAAATATTTCGTCAACGAATTGTAGCGGTGCTGGAGTGTGCGTGTGCTAACGGCGGGTGTGTCGGCGTGCAGGAGTTCTCTCTGGGAGAGTGGAGCTGTTTGACGGTGGTGCTGGAGCTGCTGGACTCGAGGCAGCAGGGCTCGTACTGGTGTCCTCCGCTCCTTCAGCGAGCCGCTCTGGCCTTCCTCCACGCGCTCTGGCAGGACCGGCGGGACAGCGCTCTGTCTGTGCTCCGCACCAAGTGAGTCTCGCGCACACGCCTCGCGCCTCTCCGCCCCGACACAGACGCATCTCAACGCTTTGCTTGCAGAGAGAAGTTCTGGGAGAACCTCACAGCCCCTTTGTTCGGAAGCTTGCCTCCGCCGGCCGAGTCCACCGAGGTACTATTTCATTTCACTTACTCTTTCTATGGTCATATTCATGTAGCCATTTTCTTAACACCAACTACTAATGGAAAAAAAAAGCATATATAAGCAACATATTCACACTTGCGCTTTGAGTTAAAACTGTGAAAAGTGCCTTACAAATGCTCAGAACTTGAACTTGAACTTCCACTTAAAAACAATGGAGAATTCTTTCAAAAAAAATACTTGATCAGTTTCTTCTTTTATTATTTGCTGCAAGCAGACCACATTTAATTCTTTGTTGTTTGTACAAACTTGGCCATTAAAGTTGATTCTCATTCTAAAATTGTACATGTTTAAATATACAGTACATATACAGTAGTCATATACATGTATATATTTTTTCATATATATATTTGATATATACTGTATCTATGTGTGTGTATATATAAATATATATATATATGTATATGTATGTATATATATATATATATATATATATATATATATTTATATATATATATATATATATATATATATATATAGTGTATCATTTTGTATGTAATTACTATTGAACATTTTCTAGAAATGTTTCCAAAACGTAACAGTAGTATGTCATTTTGTATGTAAGTACTATTAAATTTTTTTTTATTTATTTAATGTTGATTTGTTCAAAGTGTGTCCGATTGAAAGCTTTTTAAAGTCGATACTCAGGCAGATGCTCAGAAGAGCTGGAAGGTAAAATAACCTTGTCTGCTCACAGCCGTGTGTTCTGGAGTCGTGTGCGTTCGTGATGAAGATTCTTACCCTGGAGATCTACTACGTCTGCAGGCATGTAGACCACACACACACACACACACACACACACACACACACACACACACACACACACACTGCTTTAAGCAAAATCACTGTTCTAATTAACCAAACCACACACACTTTAATTGAGAAAGCCGACACGATGCTCACCTGATTGGAGCGCCGGCCGTTTAACTCCGCCCCCTCTCTGTGTCTCAGTGGCGTGCTGGACCCGTCTCTCAAGACGACTCTGGAGAGCTTCAGCAACAAGCGGCGCTACGAGTTCTGGTCGGGGTACGTGCGTGAGCTGGTGTGTGTGCTGTGCGAGGGCGAGGAGGCGGGTCTGCGCTCGCTCTCTGAGGCTCAGATGCTCATCTCGGCCTGGAGGACTCTCCTCATCCTCTCCACCAGTCACGTGAGTGCCACACCCCCCACTCGCCGGCTCCTCGTCACCGTGACCCGCCTCTCTCTGTGTCTGCAGACTGAGGTCATGCACCTGAAGGACGACGCCGTCCGACAGAAGCTCTTCGTGGACGTTCTAGAAGGTGCCAAAGCAGCGGTGAGATGATTTCGGTTTATTGTTTTGTCGTCTTTCTATCTAATCTCTCCCGTCCTCCATGTCTCTCTGTCTTTTATAGCATCTTTCAGCCTCTATTCTTAATTTTTTCTCACTTTGGATCCATTCTTTCTCGACTTCTGTTTTTTTTTCCTCTTTTGACAACTCGTTCAAATTATGTCCGGAAAATGATGTCTGATTTCCCACCATTTGATTTCACAAAATCAAAGATTTCATGACAAATCGATGGAGAAAATCTGAAACATTTTTTGTTACCGATTATGTTGAATAATCGTTGCGGAACTTGAATAAATATACATTGATGCCTCGACATACGAATGTCTCTACTAACCAATATTTCAAGTTACAAAGCTATCGTCTCTCGTTATGAAAAATGTTTCAAGATACGAAAGGCCAAATGCTGTAGTGACAAGATGGAGCCTGTCTTTTTCTCACCGCTGGCATGCAGGAAGATGAGCTTTGTAGGTTATAAAAAGCACAGGCGATCAGAAAAATTAACAAGCGATCGCCGTGTTTTAGTCCCACAGTACTCAATTTTATGTTTTTTTTTTAATTTTTTATAACTGTTACGTAATTTTTTTTATTGCCGTTATTATTACCAATGTTTTATCATTTAAAATCAGCTTTTGTCTGAATTTCGGGTGGCTTGGATCGGATTAGGGCATTTATAGTGTAAAATGCATTTCTACTTACTTAAATTTCTGCCTTACAAAGCGAAACATTAATTTCGTAAGTAGAGGTACTACTGTGTATAGTATTGTATATTAACAATGATAATATAAATAACATAGTAGAAATGCATTTACTTTTTGCAAAGTTGAGTTGATTCTTTTTGTTCAACCCCCCGTATAATGAAACAATTTTTGACTGACTGGTGTAGAGCATTTATAGCAGGGGTACTCAATAGGCGGACTCCGGTCCGCGTCCGGACCCAGACGCGATTACTTTTGGACCGACGGCAAAACCAACATGCTACTCTTGTGATCAAAATCCAAAGGCGATTTCAGTGGTCACGCAATTTTTATTCAGCATTGTTCATTCACACACACGCAACAACGCAAACGAATATATTTATAAATGTATATAATTTATCTTGAATGATTGTGCTCGTTTCAGCTGCGGGATTTGTCCAATCACAGCCGCTGTAAGAGCAACGTGACAACTACGTCATCTGTTTGCGCTCCGGTTGGCGGCATTCAGTTACTTTAGAACACGGCCGCGGCGCTTAGTCGCTCAGGTCTTCAGGGTAGCCAGAGCCAGGCGAACGGGCGCTCTGTCGTTTGCGTAAATCGAGAGATTTTTTTAACCTTAAAGAATATGGCGAGCTCAAAGCTGGCCGTCTATTAGAAAAGAAAAGTTGACTTTGAAAACTGCGAGTCTAAGAGTGAGTGGACAGAA
>MU204205.1:2088025-2105525 GCA_017309775.1 Paedocypris sp. Pulau Singkep
ACACACACACACACACACACACACACACAAGCGCAAGCAAAACTTTAACAGACGCACAGATATATAGAATAAACTTTATCTTCTTTTCCTATTGCACGTGTTTCTTTTCTTTTGAAACCTTCAGATGATCCAGAAGTTTCTGTACATAATGCCTCCTGGTCATCCCTACGCCGCTGATGCATCATACAAGTACAATAATTATTAAAATAACTTAGTCATTTTAATGAGCAAGACAAAGGACAAAAAAATACAAGACAGGAGAAAGAAAAGGAGGAAGAAGAGGTGATGAGACCGATAAACAAAAAACATGCCGCAAGCCTCCTGCGTTTGTCCCTAAGAGAGGATGGGCGGGGTTTCATTAGAACCGCCCACCGATTGCCCCGCCCTCATCACCAACCTTACTGTGTCTGCAGTCCGAAAAAGGCTGAGTGAAGAGCACGGGGGCGGGGCTTGACCAGAGCGTCACGCCTACAGGAAGCACACAGGTCCAACCTCCAGGTGAAAGCGCGCGGACGCGGTGGTCTCGGGAAGGTTGCTAATGCGCGCAACAGGAAGTAGACTGGGATCGGAGACGCGAAGCAGGAAGTCGGCGTGTTGCCAGCGTCCGTTGAGCTGCTGTTTCACCAATCAAAAGAAAGAGAATTTTTAATTTTAGAGCGAAAATACTCTTTATCTAAGAATTCTGACTTTTTGTCTAGGGATTTTTACTCTTTACCTAAGAAATCTGACTTTTGATCATGGAATTCCGACTGTTTACCTCAGAACTCTGACTTTTTGTCTAGGAATTTGTACTCTTTACCTCAGAATTCTGACTTTTGATCATGGAATTCCATTTTCCACTGTTTAACTTGAAGTTCAGACATTTTATCTAGGAATTTAGACTTTCCTGGAATTCTGACTTTTTACTTTGGAATTCTGACTACAGCATTTATTTTGAAATTCAGACTTTTTTTTTTTTTTTTACCTTGGAATTCTGACTTGTTATTTTGTAATTTTACCTCTCTATCTTGGAATTCTAGCGATTTATTTAGAAAATTTTTACCTCAGATTTCTGACTTTATCTTGGAATTTCGACTTTTTAACTCACAATTTGGACATTTTATCTCACAGTTGCGAGTTCTAATCTAGAGTCAGCACTGATCATCTTCAAATTTCCGAATTAGAATCCGAATTTTGAGTTCTAAAGTCGTAAACGCTAGTTCGTTAGCACAAACAAAGCGCCCGACAAACAGTGTGTAGATGTTGTAAACGCACCCAGCACGTGTCGGCCAGCACGTCCGGCTCCAGCACGTCTCCGGTCCAGGCGTGGAAGCGAACCGCACTGGGTGATCGGCTCCACACCGTCACGTTCAGGCAGTGGATGATGATTCTTTGCTCGGCTGCTGCGCTCAGCAGGTGCAGGAAGTTCATCTGGACACGCCCCACACTGAATTCCAACTGTGACCAATCAGAAACCAATGAGAGAAAAAAAATGTGAAAGATACAAACAAATAAAACATGTGCAAAATGCAAACAACAATGTGCAAGATGCAAAAAAAAAAAACGTGGAAAATGCAAACAAAAATGTGCAAAATACAAGATAAATGTACAAAATGAATGAAAAGTGTGTTAAAAAAAAAAATCCCCAAAAATGAGCAAAATGCAGAAAAAAGTGAAAAAATGACAAAAATTTTGTGCTTTTGTGCAAAACACAAAAAAACCCGTAGAAAAAATGGCAACAAAAAACAAAATGTGCAAAATGCAAACAAAAAAGTGGAAAAAATATGGCAACAAAAAAAATGCAAAAAGCAGACAAAAACATGAAAAAATGCAAACAGAGTGTGAAAATGAAAAACGCAGGTGTAAATCCAAAGTATGCAAGCAAAGAGAAAGCAATTTCAAACAATTTCTCAAGAAGTTGCGCTCAGCATTGCTCAGCCACAAACGCGATTAGACGCCTAATTCGCGTGATTGTCAGTTTTCAGGAACAGGGACGGACCTTGGCGGTGGTGATGGGCCGGAGACATGTCCGTCCTCCGCCGGTGAAGTTGCACGTCACCTCTATAGAGTCTGAGGAGCAGCCCATGTTCGGGTCGATCCAATAAGTGCCTGAAAAGCACAGGCAGGGTTAACACGGGCGTGGCCTGGGAGGGGCTGAAGACGCCCGGCGCACCATCGTAGAGCGAGTCGCGGCAGTGGCGCAGGTCCTTGCAGAGTCGAGCGGGATGCTGGCGTGTGCCCAGCGGGTTCTTCAGGCTGTGCACCAGGCTGCTCAGGTAATGGAGGGTGCGCAGGATTTCAGGGGCGTGGTCCAGCATGGGCATGTCCGAGAGGCCGCGACCCTGAGGGAGACGCCGTGAGGCTTGGTTACAGTGCGTGACCTATGCTGGGCTTGGTTTGACCCTACCTCCATTTTCTGTGTGTGTGTGTCTGTGAAGACGGGCAGCGCCAAGCCGAGATCTTGCTTCTACAACACACACACACACGTTAACACCTGGCAAACGCTACACAAACTTGCAAGATGTTATGGAAAAATTCCTTACAAGGATCTCAGCGACTCCCGGCAGACCCTGCACACAACACAATTGTAATAAATCCTTATATACAATATGATACTATTCATGAATACAATTTAATGTGTTGTAATATGTGTCAGAAAAGAGATTTTTCATTTTTTAATTTGAAAATTATGACCTTCAGACTTTCAAACTGCACAATTTCTGCTCTAAAGTCAGTATTGCTTTATCTTCATTTAATTCAAAGACAAACATTTCTGACATTATAACTCACAATTCTGGAACAAACGGTCATACATTTAAAATCAGAATTCTATACACAGAAAAGTCAGAATCATTAGATTTTGTCTAAATTTCTAATAAAAAGTCATAATTGCAGGATAAAAAGTAAAAAATCATAAATAAAATATCAGAATTCCGAAGAAAAAATTCAGTATTCCAAAATTAAAAGTCAGAAATTCTATGTCAAGAGTCGAAAATCCAAGATAAAGTCAGACATCTGAGGTAAAACAAAAATCTCAAATAATCAAAAAATCTCAAACATTTCAAAATAATCAGCTAGAATTAAGATAAAGAGTCAGATACCAGGATACAGTCTAAATTCCATGATAAAAAGTCTGAATTCTGAGGTAAAGAGGTAAAATTCCAAAATAAAAAGTCATAACTCCAAGGTAAAAAATGAATGCTGAAAATTCTGAATTTCAAAATAAATGCTGCAAAATTCCAAAGTAAAAAGTCTTAATTCCAGGATACTCCATAATAAAACTCCATGATAAAAAGTCTGAGGAAAAGAGTAAAACTACCTAGATAAAAAGTCAGAATTCTGAGGTAAAGAGTACAAATTCTTAGATAAAAAGTCAGAATTCTGAGGTAAAGAGTACAAATTCTTAGACAAAAAGTCAGAATTCTGAGGTAAAGAGTCAAAATTTCTAGACAAAAAAATCAGAATTCTGAGGAAAAGAGTAAACATTCCTAGATAAAAAGTCAGAATTCCAGAGTAAAGAATAAAAATTCCAAAATAAAAAGTCAGAAATCCAAGGTAGAAAGAGATATGAGATTCCTGAAATTCAGAAACAGCTGTGCGTGTGCGTTTTACCGGAGATCCCGGGGGTCCGCGCGGGCCAGGCGCACCCTGCGTGAACAGATCAAACATTACTAAACCTTTACACAGGCCTGACTGAGCGGGGGTCTCGGTGGACTCACTCGGGGTCCCTGAACTCCCTGCGTGAGAAAAGAAAGCGATGAGCGTCACGGAGAACAATAAATCACAGCGGATCCTCACCGTTTCTCCTCGGGTGCCCGCGTCCCCTCTCGGACCCTGCGGAGGAAGTGACATCACAGGTCAGACGCCGGGTCGTGAGCCTCAGCGTGACGTATACTCACTGGATTACCCATCGGGCCCATTACTCCAGCCGGTCCCGCGATGCCCCCGCGACCCTGAAACCAGCACATCCGCATGAGCTCCGGCTCTTACCCATCAGCCCCCTGTCCACTCACCATGCTGCCCTGCGGCCCTTTGGGTCCTAGAATGCCCTTCGGCCCAAAGTCTCCCACGGGACCCTAAACACAACGTTCATCAATCACAAACGATAGATAGATAGATAGATACGAGTTAGATAGACAGATAAATAGAGAGATAGACAGACAGAGAGAGAGAGAGAGAGAGAGAGAGAGAGAGAGAGAGAGATAGACAGACAGAGAGAGAGAGAGAGACAGACAGACAGATAGATAGATAGAGACGGACGGACGGGCGTACGGATAGATAGATAGATAGATAGATAGATAGATAGATAGATAGATAGATAGATAGATAGATAGATAGATAGATAGATAGATAGATAGATAGATAGATAGATAGATAGATACGAGTTAGATAGACAGATAAATAGACAGATAGACAGACAGACAAATAGATAGATGGATAGAGACAGACAGATAGATAGATAGAGATGGACGGATGGATGGTGGATAGATAGTTAAATAAGAGTTAGATAGACAGATAGATAAGACAGACAGACAGATAAATTGATAGATGATGGATGGATGGACGAATAGATAGATAGAGATGGATGGATGGATGGACGGACGGACGAATAGATAGATAGAGACAGATAGATGGACGGATAGATGGAAGGATGGATGGACGAATGGATAGATGGATGGATGGATATAGATAGATAGATAAACAGAAACAAATACAAAAATTTAAATGACAACAGTAAAAGCAAAAATTGAAAACAAAAACCCCAAAGAGAACGAATGAAAAAAGAACAATAAACAGTTGGTGCCACCGACGCACTTCTGGTTGTGAGGAAACTCACCTTGGGTCCGAACATCCCCAGTATCCCGGGAAAGCCGGGCGGCCCGACGTCTCCCTGAGAGGAGGAGCAAAGCCGTGAGATCTGATTGGCTGCGAGTGAAGTGAAGAGGATTGGCTGCAGGACTTACAGGTTGACCTTTAACCCCGCGGTCCCCCTGAGTTCCAGGAAGGCCCATTCCTCCCTTAAATCCTCTCTTTCCTGAAGGGCCGGGATGGCCGGGAAGACCCCGCTCACCCTGTCCGGAGAAAGACACCTATTTGTTCATCTCTTCATCTTATTATCCGTGTTAAAGATCAAAGCCGTCACTCGCTGACCTTCGCCCCGAACGACCCCTGATCGCCCGGAAGGCCGGGAACGCCAACTTTTCCAGGCGCGCCGGATTTCCCATGTAGTCCGAACTCTCCGTCACTCCCCTGATCGCCCTGAAGAAGACACGGATTCATCATCATCATCATCAAAACGAATAATGTCAGAACAAGCGAATCATTGATCACGGATAAGTTCTCACTGGGATTCCTTTGCTTCCGTCCTTCCCTGGAATTCCGTCTGTGCCGGGGAGACCTTCCCGACCCTCTCGGCCCACCGTTCCCCGGGGTCCGGACGAGCCCACGACACCCTGATGAACACAAGACCAACTGTCTTATCAAGTTTATATTTGGGATTCAGCAAAGAGATTTCAAAATAAGACATTTAAAAAAAAAAACAATAAAAAAAAAAACATTTTTTTATATTTGTATATAATAAAACATTTTTTATTAACGCTCAATTTATATTCACTATATAAACACTATACCATAATTACTGTAAATAGATAGATAGATAGATAGATAGATAGATATTATTAATTTATTAATTAACACTTTAATTAACACTTAATTACACGTTAAGTGTTAATAATTTAATTAACACTTAATAACACGTTATTAAAACTTTATTATTATTTTTGAGGAAACAAATAGTGTAAAAGTGAGTGAAAATAAACAACAAACTAAAAGTAAGCGTAGACAGGGGGATTTTACTCCAGATATTATTCTGTTGAGTGAGATTGACAGTGAAGAAGAAGAGAGGGTGCGGTACCGGTGACCCCCGACCTCCGCGCTCGCCCTGATGACCCTGATTGCCCTTCGGACCCTGCGGAACGCAAGTACAAGTCAAATCACGCGTAAAAAAGCAAACGCATACAAGCTGAAATTACCTGTTCTCCCTTAGAACCCTTAGGGCCTTGTGTGCCACGTGGACCGGGACTCCCCTAACGTGAACACAAACACAAAAACGATGAAAGCAAAGACGTAATAACTCGGAAACGGTGGAGGTCATTTGGTCTCACATGACACTCACAGGAAGTCCAGGAGCTCCGGGTTTCCCTCTCAAGCCGTCCAGCCCTTGCTGACCCTGGAGACGGAATTACGGGTGTCTGTTATTATTTATAACATATCATATAATATATCTTATAACAACTGAATAAAACCAGTCTGTACAGAAAGGCTGCCTAGTGTAGTGACCGGAACCGAAACACAAAATCTTAAATGAGGGCACTTTTCGTCTTGCTGATGCTGTCTGTGTTTCAGATGCTGTTTCAGTTTGACCCGACCTCGCGGAAAAAGATGGAGACGCGGCGGGTTTGTGGTGGTCTCACCATGTATCCGGGATCTCCAGGCTCACCGCGGTCTCCACGCTTTCCTGTCGAGCCCTGAGTGCAGGAACAATGATGGAGCAAGTTATGGACGGCAGTAGGGACACTGAGCTGATGGTAGGAGACTCACTCTGAGACCAGACGGACCCGCCGGACCCTCCAGCTTACTGTCCTCGCCCTGTTCGCCCTACAACACAACTGCAGCTTAGGGCTGGGCGGTATGAGTGAAAATTCACATCACAATATTTTCTAGTGTCCAGACGGTATTATATCACCTTAATTACATTGTTTGTACACAAAATATGTAATGTAACTTTATTTAAAGACAGTAAATGCAGGGAATAACTGGGATAATCATCTGCCATTTTTAATACAGTATGTCTTTTAAAAGTAGTAGCCCTAGCTATTTTACTCAAAAAATGAGAGAGAGAGAGAGAGAGAGAGACATACAGAGAGAGAGAGAGGCAAAGACAAAGAGAGAGAGGCAGAGACAAAGAGAGAAAAACATACACAGAGAGAGAGAGACAGAAAGAGAGAGAGACAGACGGACAGACATACAGAGACAGAGACATAGAAAGAGAGAGAGAGAGAGACATACAGAGTGAGAGAGAGACAGAGAAGAGACATACAGAGAGAGAGAGAGAGAGAGAGTGAGACAGAGACAAAGACAGAGAGAGTTTATGTTGTCACGCTTTCTTTCTCTCTTGCTCTCCCTCGGGCGCGCAACGGAGCGTGAGTCCGAATCCAAAAGTTGCGTGAAACAAACGTTTACAAACGACTTTGATTTAAAATAATAAAAAGGCAGAAACAGGGCTGCGTACACGCGTCTTTACGTGTCTCCGCTCTTAAAGACGCAGCACACAGATCGCGGGTGTGATCTATTAGTTCAGCCTGTTACAGCGCTTTCTGTGTTCGATTAGCAACGTGTTATACTGGTTTAAAGTGTTTATATACATGTATAAAAATGACATTAATGAATGTGTGACGGTATCCTACTTCAGATGAATCACAGGGTGACGGGGTGGAAGCGCTACTTTACCTTTGCACCCTTTGGTCCCGGGGAGCCTATCGGACCCTGCGGTCCCTGGTGACCCTGCAAAGAATACAATCTGTCTAGCATCTGGAAGTGGGCGGAGTTTTCTGTGATGTCACTTGCTGCTCACCTGGTATCCGGAGACCCCCGGGTCGCCCTGCAGGCCCATACGACCCGGAGAACCCTGGAACCACAGACTCCATCAGACACCTGAAGGCTCTGACGCCACGACCGAGCGCTGTGATTGGCTCACCACATGACCAATGGTTCCTCGAGAGCCTTTGGGTCCAGTGGTTCCCATTGGTCCGATCTTGCCCACGGTGCCCGTCTCGCCCAGGTGCCCGATGTTCCCTTTAGCTCCCTGAAACCCACCAGAAGTGGCAAGAACATCAGAACAATACTGACAATATTGGAAATGTAACTGTTAAGACCTGAATTTGGGCAGAATGTTTCACTTCTATTTCATCGTCTGTATTGGCTAGAAATATGCAAAGTACATTTATGTTTGTACGAAAAATTTCATAAAATACAGAATTTAAATTATACAACAGCATGTTTTTTCCCTATGGTAAATGAATGATGATCAAATATTAAACAATTGTATAAATATAGTCATTTTTACTTTTTTTTGTTTTTTTGTTTATTATTATAAAGTTTTTATATATGGAAAAAAAGACGATCAAATGAAAAAACAATTACAGTAATAAAAAGGCTAAATGCATTTATTTCAACATTTAAAAGTATTTATATGTAAAAAGATAACATTTTTAGGACTTATAGTATTTTTTACATGTTTTGCTTTTGTTTTTATTCCCCACGTGAAAAAACAATAACAGTTTAAAAAAATAAAAGACAAATTATTTTTACATAATGCCTGTACTTCGATATTCACAAATAATTATATGAAATTTTTTTTAGAAATTTTCATACATAGTATTTTTTTTACACGTTTTATTTTGTTTTTAAAAACAATTACGGTAAAAAACAAAGCCTAGATATTTTTACACAATGCCTGTACTTCAACATTTACAAGTTTTTATATGAAAAGGGATTTTTAGGATTTTTCATATAGGTATGTTTTGTCCTCCCCCACATGAAAAATTTTTACAGCAATAAAAAGGCTAAATATTTTTACATATTTACAAGATTGTACTTGTAAATATTTGACAGGATTTTATTGGTAGTACTCTATTCAATGACTTGTCATCAACAATGCTAGATGATGATGATAATAATTGATAAATTATTAATTATTAAAATAAAATCTCACCTTAGGACCCGGCTTCCCTCTTTCACCACTTTTCCCAGATTTTCCTTCCGGTCCCTATAGACAGACAGATATTGATTACATGTATTGATTATATTCTGTACAGCGGCGTGATGAACTCACTCTGACACCGGGCAGACCGGGGTCACCTAGGGGTCCATCCTTCCCCTTGATCCCGGCTTCACCTCTGACCCCCTGCTCACCCTCTCTCCCCATCTCGCCCTTTTCACCCTGCGGAAATAAAGAACGAGGTCATGACGGCTGAAATCACAGCGAATCCAAGAGGCTGTTTCACCTTAGCACCGTCGGGTCCAGATGAACCGGCCTCTCCTTCCAAACCCGGTTCCCCCTGACACACACACACACACACACACACACACACACACACACACACACACACACAATCATCTTTTAGAAAACGGATCTACTGATGCACAAACCACTGCTTTAACTGATCACATATGTCCGGTTATGAGCCTTGTGGCCACTAGAGGGCGACAACGAGCAAATTTTTGTGTAGTGATAATCCAAATCAAATTCAAATCAAATTCAAATTTCAATTGCCATACAGACATTATACATGGTACAACATGCAATGAAATTTCTTATTTCTAAATTATTTTACAATCCTCCAGCAATTAAACACGAGGGTGGGGGGGCGTGCATGCGAGGAGTTGATACAATAAAAAGATAAGAGATAAAAAAGCAATAAAATACTAAATAAAAAGATAAGGATAAAAATGTGGAAAAAAAACAAGGAAAATTCTAAAAAGCATATGTAATTGAATTAAAAAGAAAAGCAATAATATGCAGTGTAAAAAAAAACAAACAAACGTGGTAGCACATTGTAAATCGTGTGGTCAGCACAGAAAGACCCCGAAATGATATTCTGCTTATGGTCGTCAAACAACAAACTTGTGTCGGGGTCCGTGAAACCCACCCTGGTTCCGGTAAGTCCCGCTGCCCCTGCATTTCCTGCCAGCCCCAGCGCCCCCTACAGACACAAACGCCACATCAGAACCTTCTAGAAATATCTATACCCAACATATTGTGTTGATGGAACGCAATTCCAGAATATGAGATGAGACAAGTCGGCATTGTAGCGAGGCATCATGGGAAATGAGAGAGAGTCATGTCGCGAGGAAAGAAAGAGAAGCACTTTCACCTTCTCGCCTGGTTCTCCTGGAGGACCCGAGTCTCCGGCGGTGCCCGCGGGGCCCTGAGTGAAGGACACAGATCATGTTTCTCACACGGTAGAGATGAATTAAATCATCTCCATGATTCCGCTTTGGCACGCGCGGAGAGAGCGGATTCACCTTTGACCCCGGGTTACCGGGTGGTCCTAGAGATCCTGGAGGCCCCGGTGGTCCCTTGTTCCAACAAACAGACATCACAAGAGTTACAAGAATGTAAGAAAGCCGATGCAGATCATGTGTCTATCCACACGTGGAGAAAATAAACAAATAAACACATTTACCAAACAGCTGCAACTGAAATTTCGTTCATTCCAAAAAAAAACGTAAATTACCGGTTCTCCAGCAGGTCCCTTGTCTCCAGTTTGCCCAGAAGGTCCCGGAACACCCTGCAGAAATATTATAAAAAGTAACATATTTACAGTTATACACACACACACACACACACACACACACACACACACACACACACACACACACACACATATATATATATATATATATATATATATATATCACATTCATAATGGTATAATTATGTATTATTAATATTAAGTATTGCTAATATAAATTATAAAGCATTCATATTTAATTGTGTATATTTAATAAGAATTGAATTCATATTTAATATTTAACAAGAAATTAATTTATATTTAATAGTATTCATTGTATTAATATGTAAGTATGTGTGTATGTACTGTATGTGCAAATATTTATTGCATATTCACTTATATACTCACTATATTTTTTTTACATTCACTATATTGTTTTTTAAACAAGTGGTGCTCATGTATATGAAAAAATATAATATATATTTATATAATATATATTAAATACATATATATTACATTAATGATATATTTTTATAATATAATGTAAAAAAACCATATAATCTTACTATTTTATGTTTAACATGTAATTATTGTTTTAATAACATTTAATATTAATATATGTATATACCTGTGTATATGTACAGTATATCTTTTTATATACATTTTTTCAATCACTATATATTACCATGTATGTTTTTTTACACACACACACACACACACACACACACACACAATACATGTAAAATGTAATATATCATTTATATACATATATTCTACATGTATGATTTAATATACCGTAAATCTATGTGTATACAGTATGTATATGTATGTATAAATAAGTTCACTTTCTTAATGTATAAGAATCAAACAATCTTACTATTTTATGTGCTTAATATTTCATTTTAATATATGTATATATCGTTTAATATCAATCGATATTGAATTCACTCTATTTTTAAAATAAAGAATGAATATTATTTACTAATGTACTTAAGTAATTATTTACTATAAATCTATATGTGTACAGTATACAGTACATAAATAAGCATATATACGTGTAGGGGCACAAACCGGAAATCCTTTCAGTCCGGCGTCTCCAGACTCCCCGATCTTCCCCTGCGCCACGGCAACAAACACAGAGAGAGATCAGAGAGCAGATCACAGGTACACGGCAACAGTCGCCATGACAGCTCAACAACTTTACCGCCAGCCCGGAGAAACCCGCTTTTCCCGGAGGACCGTCGGCTCCCTGCGAGGAGACAGGAAGTGGTCAGAGGTGCCGACCCGGGACACCCGAGAGCGTCCCGTTACCTTTTTCCCTTCAGCGCCCGCTTCACCTGGAGAACCATCAGGACCTCGCGGACCCTACAAATCCCACAACAGGAGCGTCTTAGGTTGGTAGTGGGCATCTAGTTATGCCAGCTTTAAACCACCTAACTAAATGACTAGGGTGACTAGTTGTCCTCTTCTTACATCCTGTACGGAGCATCCCGGCGAGTTTTAGAAACTCACGAAAATGTCCGTGACCATTAGACGTGTACGTATTTCGCCACCTGTTCTTTAAATTATTTGATAATTAAATTGTATTTTTTTTTTTTATCATTTTTTAAAGCAGAATCTCACGCGAATCATCTCACACGCATTTTATGAAGACGCCGCCTTTTCTACTTCTGATTGGGCGATGCCTGATGTCACCGTTAGTTTGATTGGTTTAACGGTCTGTGAGGAGGGCGGAGCTTTAAGCTGCGTCTGTTTTCAGAGCTTGTTTGTTAAAACACATAAACATGAATTTATGACTTGGAACATTTCAGGTATTGTATTAATAAACAACATATAATATTACATTAGCCATATAAAAACTTTATATAAAAGCACATTTTTACTAAAAAACCAAATTGCTCACTAATATATTCAATATATGCTCAACCGAATTGCTCGCTAAAATGAATGATAGTTATTACTAGATATATTGTTAAAGCTGGTTTTTCTAACAGAAGAGTTGATATTTAGAACAATATTTCAAATGATTAATTCATTCATCTGACTATTGGTGCGCTTTGAGACAGTTAGAACTGTTAAAAGCGCCTTACCCAAATGCTCAGAACTTGAACTTGAACTATTATTTTGTTTTTTTTTAAGTTACAGATTCAAGTTTTTTTTACAGAACTAGCTAGTTAAACTCACCCGTCTTCCTTTGGGCCCTCTGGCACCGGTGGGTCCTCGTGAGCCCGCCGGACCCTGTCAGAACACACAGTGAGAAGGCGGACGGGTGTGGTGAGAGGGCGGAGACTCACTGCTGCCCCCTGTGGACCGGGCGCACCGCTCTCTCCCGGGGTTCCTGGGTGACCCTGCGTCGACAAATCACAACACGTCACGTCTGGACTTCAAAAACAGCAAAGGATTCTTTAGTGAAATGTGCGTACCGCAGACCCCTTCTCTCCGGGTGGTCCTGGGGAACCCACAGCTCCTCGATCGCCCTGCCGTCACACACACAGGAACGTCGTCTGGCGTGACCGTCGGTCTGCTGTGGTGTGAATCAGGGTCTCACCTTTTCTCCCGCTAGCCCCGCCTCCCCTGCTGGACCGATGAAGCCCACGAGACCCTGAAACATGACGTCATCAGCGTGTGTGTGCGCGCGTGTGTGTGTGTGTGTGTGTGTGTGTGTGTGTGTGTGTGTGAGGAGACGCTCACCCTCTCTCCCATGGGCCCAACCTTTCCAGTGACCCCTTGCTCGCCCTGGAGGACGTCAGAGAGGGAAAGTAAGTGTGCGTGTGTCTGTGTGTGTGTGTGTGTGTGTGTGTGTGTGTGTGTGTGTGTGTGTCTCACTTTGATGCCTTCAGATCCAACAGTGCCAGGGACACCCTTACTGCCCATCTGACCCTGAAGAACACAAAGCATCAGGTCAGAACATCCTCATCCCTCCCGTCCTACATCTTCCCATCCCTTCATCTATCCATCCTTCCCTCCATCTCTCCATCCCACTCTCCGTCTACATATATCCCTGCCTCCATCTATCTATCCACACCTACATCTTTCCATCCCTTCATCTATCCACACCTACATCTATCCCTCCCTGCCTCCATCTTTCCATCCCTCCCTCCATCCATCTATCCACACCTACATCTTTCCATCCCTCCATCCATCTATCCACACCTACAGCTATCCCTCCTTCCCTCCATCCATCTATCCACACCTACATCTTTCCATCCCTCCCTCCATCCATCTATCCACACCTACATCTTTCCCTCCCTCCATCCATCTATCCACACCTACAGCTATCCCTCCCTCCCTCCATCATCTACCCACACCTACATCTTTCCATCCCTTCATCTATCCAAACCTACATTTATCCCTCCCTCCCTCCATCTTTCCATCCCTCCCTCTTTCCATCCATCTATCTATCCACACCTACATCCACCCATCCCTCCATCCATCTACACCTACATCCGGCCCTTCTTGCCTCCTTTCCATCCATCTATCCACACCTACATCTTTCCATCCCTTCATCTATCCACACCTACATCTATCCCTCCCTCCCTCCATCTGCCCAGGCCTCCATCTATCCCTCCCTCCCTCCATCTATCCATCCACCTGTCTTTCCCTCCCTCCATCTATCTGTCTGAATCTATCCACGGCTACATCTATCCATGCCTACATCTATACCTCCCTCCATCTTTCATTTATCCACACCTACATTTATCCTTCCCTCCCTTTATATTTTCATCCCTGCATCTTTCCATCTATCCCATCTATTGTCATCCATTTATCAATTTATTCATCAAAACATTTATTTATCCATTCTTCCCTCAATCTATCCTTTGATCCAGCCATCTGTTCTTCCATCATTTTCCTGTTCATCCATCATTCATATATTCATCCAACCATCCTGGGATCCATCCGTTCCATCTATTCATCCACCTATCCTTTCATCCATTTCTTCTACTATTCATCCAACCAGCCATGTCATTTATCCATGTTTTTTTTTTTTTAAATCTATCCATATATACACCTCCATTTATCCATCCATCCACCTGTTCACATCCCTCGATCCGTATTTTTCTCATCGATCAATTCATCCACCAATCTATTGATCCATCCATCCATCTTCCCATTCACTGATCTCTCCATTCACTCAAGACTCATCCCTTCTTATATCCCATCATTTATACAACCATCCCTCAATCTATTTAACCATTTCTCCATCCATCCATCCATCCAACCATCCATTCTTTCAACCATCCCTGCAACCAACAATTCAAAACTCTTAAATCCATAGATTCATCCCTCCATACTTTAAACCCTACCACCGTTTTCTCCATCAATCCATCCCCTCTTCATTTATCCATCCATCCCTCAATCTATTGATCAACTCAACACATCTCTGTGATGTCTCAGACTTTCTCAGATTACTCATCCAGGCTCACATTCATACATTTAACATAGAAAGTGCACAATCATGGGACTAATTCCAAATAGAGTGATGGTAGAAAAACAAAACATTGAATAAGATGAAGATTTCTGGTGAACCAGACTGATCTTCAAGACGCTGCGGACTGGAAGAGCTTCTCATTCCATTGCTCAAGACCACAACACAGAAAACACTGAATCTGTGATTCCTGACCACACAAGAGAAAACGACAAAAAGAGAGGGAAGGAAAAGAAAAAGCGAGTAAGAGAGAGAGTGAAGTAGATGAGGAAAGCAGATACCTGTTCCAGGAGAAAAAGCTGGACAAGCACCAGAAATGTTCTGAGCTGGAGCCAGAAGAGAAAGGGATAAACACGTTTGACGGAAGAACAGAAGAGGAAGAGTGAGGAGGAGTGGGAGTGTTACGCAAGGGTTAGGAAACGTTCCGAAACTCATGCGAAAACCATTTCTGCTTGTTCTACGCGAAGATAAAAAAAAAGCCAGTGGAATCATAACTCACCTCCAGCCCGGCTGGTCCTGGTGGTCCCGCGGGACCCCCGTCTCCCTACAAACACACATCCCATTCAGGTCAGTCCTGTCTGACAGAGGAGAAGAGACGTTCCTGACGTTCCTGCTGCGGCGGCGCACCAACCTCTCGGCCCGCGGCTCCTCGGGGTCCCGGCAGACCCCTGGCTCCAGGTTTACCCTGAGAAAAAGACATGTTAGGAGGGAGGAGAGGGGTGCGGGCTCACGCTGAGGCTGGGGTACAACACCTTCGGGCCCTCGGGTCCGTTGAATCCCGGCTTTCCGATGTCACCAGGAAAACCCTGAGGAACATTCCAGAGAAGAAGTCCTTACAAGTTCATCATCATCATTGTTGTACCAATCCATCTCTCCATCTAGCCCTTCCTTTATCCATCTATTCATCATTTCTCCATCCATCTATCTATTCTGTCATCCCTACATCCATCCATCCATCTCCCCAACCATTCCTTCATATGTCTCTTAATGCATCTATCCATCCCCCTTTCCTCATGGATCTATCATCCTCTAAAAATGAATCCCTTAATCCATCTCATCACAAGTCCATCTCCCCAACCAGCCCTTCATTTATCCATCTACACATCATGTCTCTCCATGTATCTATCATTTCTCCATCCACCTATCTATTCTTTCATGCCTACACCAAAGCTTCAAATCTATCTATCCATCCAACCATTCTTTCCTTCATCTGTCTCTTAATGTATCTATCCATCCCTCTTTCCTCATGGATCTATCAGCCTCTATAATGTAACCATCCAATCTGTCAACTCAACCCTCCATCCATCTCATCACAAGTCTCTCATCTCTCCATCCAGCCTATCCATCTATCTATCGGTCCCTTCATCCATCCATCGATTTATATACCCTTCCCATTTTTCTCTAATCCAGACGTTCCTGTCCCCAGATTCTTCATGTTACTAAATCTCAGGCTCATACGAGACTTCACACATAAAGCCTGGTGGATTGTGTAATACCTCTGGTCCCGGGGGTCCGGGAGTTCCACTGGGCCCTCTGTCCCCTGTCAGTCCCTTCAACACAAAAAGACGAACCATTTAAAAGCGTCAGAATGTGTCCACGAGTCTTCAGAAGCTTTAAGGAGACAGATAGAAACCTGAGGTCCTGGTTTCCCTCGGGGTCCCGGTGACCCCGGCCCACCCTGCACACCCTGAAACACACCGGCACCACCCAGTTGACCACACGCCCGCTACGCCAACACCATTAGACAGGAAATGTAAAGAGGCACCTTGTCTCCTTGGAAACCAAGTTCTCCTTGTTCTCCCGGAAGCCCAACATCACCCTGAGAAGAAGAGGACATGAGAGTTAGAAATGAAAGAGATCACGAGAAAAAATAAAAGAACATCATCGATGAAAGTTCTATCAAGCTATTTTTTATTTCTATTTCCCCGCCCCAAAAAAATTGCATTTCACAACCTATGACCCCCCAAACCCCGCCCACTCAGTCACATGCTTCACTAGCACGGCACGGGCGACCAATAGCCAGCCAGAACACGCATTTATTTATACACACAAAATATTCATACGGTACCGTAGACTTTTCTATTACTTTTATTTGATTCTATTTTTATATTTATGAATATTTATGTATAATGACGATAAAGGCTTCTGATTGTGATCACATGCTGCGGAATAACAGGCCAATAACAGAGCATTCAGATCACCTGATCACCTTTCAGTCCGGACTCGCCCATGTTCCCCGGGACGCCCTGCAACAAACACACACACACACTTAGAGGACTTCTGCATGTGTGTGTGTGTGCGTGTGTGTGTGTGTGTGTGTGTGTGTGTGTGAGTGTGTGTGTGTATGTGTGTGTGATGCACTTACTTTTAGCCCGCTTGGTCCTGGTAGACCAATAATACCACCAGGACCCATGTCACCCTGAGGAAGAAGAAGAGACGGATGAAAAGATAGAAAATGAATATTTGGGGAGAGAGTGAGATACAGAAATAGAGAGATGGCACAGAGGTAAAAAAAAATTATTAGAGGGTAAAAAAAAAAGAGAGAAAGATGAATGGAGAGGGAGAGAGAGAGACAGACAAAGAAACAAAGAAAGAAGGTAAGGAGAAAGGGTGGACAATTATGAAAAAATAAATATTAGAGGATAAAAAGGAGAGAGAGAGAGGGAAAGTAAGGAGAAAGGGCAAGCAAATATGAACAAATAAATATTACAGGGTAAAAAGGAGAGAGAGAGCAAGATGGAGAGAAAGAGAGAGGTAAGTAGAGATATGAAAGGAAAGGTACATATTGTAAAACAAAGAC